>ML243315.1:0-29596 GCA_005239495.1 Nicotiana undulata
TGAAAAAAGGGAAAAAGTGTAATTATAAAAAGTTTGGGGTTAAAACAAAGTTTGGGGGCCATTGGGCTATTTTTTAAAATATCAAACGGCTATTTTAAGGCTCAAACGGCTAGATTTTAAAAATCTGGCCGTTGGCCATTTTTTTTAATTTTTTTTATAAAAAAAACAATTATGACCGTTGGGCCCGCTTGGCCCCGCCCAGGCTTGCCTGGTGGGCCCGGGCTAAACGGGCCCAAAACAATGACCCGGCCCCCACAGGCCGGCCCGCTTAGCCCGCAGGCACGGCCCACCTGCCACCCTTAATGCAAAGGTTATTATGTGAAGAGGTCCACGCTAGACGGTGGGTCCGGGGTCGACGTTTGCCCTCTCTCAATGCTCAAGAGGATGAAAATTAGAACAGAAAGAATTCGACCAAACATGTTTGTGTGCGCGCTTTTGATGGCATCAAGCGAGATACAATAGTGGAAATCGATTTGATTCTAACCATTGGCCCCGTGGACTTTGAAGTGACTTTCCAGGTTCTGGACATGGATACTCATATAACTTTCTCCTAGGAAGACTATGGATTCATGCCGCAGGAGCTGTGCCCTCCACTCTCCACCAAATGGTCAAGTTTGAACATGAAAATCAAGAAATTGTCGTCCACGGGGAGGATGAATAGTCCATTTACAGGGACCCGTCAATCCGGTGCCTCGAAGCTAGAGAAGAAAGTGAACACATGTCTATCAAGCCTTCAAAATCGTGGTCGTCGACCAATGCGAAGAAGGGGCCCCGTTTACTCAACCCTGCTTATCAAATGCATAAATCATGGTTGCCAGTGAAATGATCAAACATGGGTACAAGCCCGAAAAAGGGCTTGGGGTATCTCTACAATGCGTCACAAATCCCATCACTTTGAATGCCAATAAGAAGTTCTTTGGCATAGGTTTCCAAGATACAAATGCCGACATAAAATAGGTCGATGAGCGCGAGAAAAATGGATGGGTTCTGCCCCAGCCCATTCCGCATATCGCCAATTAATTTGTTAAGCCAAAGTATGTAGAAGAAGAAGAGGCATTCACGACCGAAGAAATTGAGGACATTTGTGAGGCCATGAAACAAGTGTTGTATGAGGTTCACATGGTCCAACCAGGGGAAGGCACAAGCACTACCGAGGTGAAGTATATGGGGCCAAATTCTAAGCTTCAAAATTACAAGTCTACTCAATTCCCTATCAGTCGGGAATCCCGGTAGTCCAGTCTTGCCATCTTTTCTGCATTACGAGTTATTTCAGGGTGTAACTCAAATGTTTTTTACTTTGTTGTCTTTTAATTTCAATGTAAACCCTCCTATCTTTAATTCAATGAAATGAAATCAGTATTTCATCGTCTATAGATCTCTTTCTTTTCTTTTATTTATTTCTGATTTTGCTATTTTCTTATCTTTCCTTTTCATTTCTAATAATGCGCACTTAAATAACATGACATGCTTGCGGACTTCATGCCCAGATTCTAAAACGTTGTCTAACTGTAAAATAATGAATCAAGAACCAGAATATGATGAAGATGAGGCTTTTAGGGAAATAAACCGAGAATTGGAACAATTTGAGAATAAGCCTAAGCCAAACTTAAATGAAACCGAGCCAGTTAATTTGGGCAGTTAAAAAGAGACCAGAGAAACCATGATAAGCATTCACGCTGAGGAAAGAACTAGAGATGCATTGATCCAACTTTTGTTTGAATTCAAAGACGTGTTTGCATGGTCCTACAATGATATGCTAGGATTAAGCGTCGATTTAGTGGTACATAATTTTCCGACTTATCCCGGTTGTCCACCTGTCCAACAAAAGCAGAGAAAGTTCAAAACAAACATCAATGATAAGATTAAATAAGAAGTCACCAAACAATTGAAATCTGGTGTGATCCGAGTAGTCCGACACACCACGTGGCTGGCTAATGTGGTTCCAGTACCAAAGAAAGACGGGAAAACCCGAGTGTGTGTTGACTATAGGGATTTGAACAAATCAAGCCCCAAGGACAACTTTCCGTTACCAAACATCCACATTCTTGGCGACAACTGTGCCAAACATGAGATACAGTCTTTTGTGGATTGTTATGCTGGGTATCACCAAGTTCTGATGGATGAAGAAGACGCAGAAAATATAGCTTTCACCACACCGTGGGGCACTTACTGTTACAGGGTCATGCCATTCGGCCTGAAAAATGTCGGGGCAACTTACATGAGAGTTTTGACCGCCATCTTCCATGACATGATGCACCAAGAAATTGAGGTGTATGTGGATGATGTGATCATTAAATCCAGAACACAAGAAGACCATGTGCGATATATGAGGAAATTATTTGAGCGTCTACGTAGGTATAATTTGAAATTGAACCCAGATAAATGTGCATTTGGAGTTCCATCTGGGAAACTTCTGGGTTTTATAGTCACTTAGAGGGGTATTGAGTTAGATCCAGCAAAGATAAAATCTATCCTGGATTTACTACCTCCAAAAACCAAGAGAGAGGTCATGAGTTTGCTAGGGAGGTTGAATTACATCAGTAGATTAATCGCTCATCTCACTACCAGGTGTGAGCTCATATTTAAGTTGCTAAAGAAAGACGCAGCGATCAAATGGATAGATGAGTGCCAAGAAGATTTTGATAAAATCAAGGAATATCTGTCAAATTCGCAGTGTTGCTTCCGCCTGAGCCTGGAAGACCTTTGTTCTTGTACTTGACAGTCCTGGAAAATTCTTTCGGCTGTGTCCTCGGGCAACACAATGTGGCGTGTAAGAGAAAGCAAGCCATATACTACTTGAGCAAGAAGTTTACCGGTTATGAAGCCAAGTACACTTTGTTGGAAAGAACTTGTTGTGCCCTAACTTGGGTCGCTCAGAAGCTCAAACATTATATGTTGGCCTACACCATATATCTCATAACCAGAATGGATCCTCTAAAGTACGTATTCCAAAAACCAATGCCCATGGGAAGGCTAGCAAAATGGCAAATCCTGCTCACTGAGTTTAACATTGTTTATGTCACCCGCACGACAATGAAAGCCCAAGCCTTGGCTGATCATCTAGCTGAGAACCTGGTTGATGATGAATACCAACCCCTAAGTACTTAATTACCAAACGAGGAAGTAAATTTATTTGAAGTAATTCCAGAGGACACCAATGCTAGGAAAATGTTCTTTGATGGAGCTGTAAATGCAAACGGTGTCAGGATTGAGGTAATTTTGATTTCGCCCACTAGTCAGCACTATCCGACCACGGCCCGACTTCGATTCTTCTGTAAGAACAACACTGCCGAGTGTGAATCTTGCATTATGGTCATGAACATGGCGGTTGATCTGGATGTGAAAGAATTATTAATCATGGGAAATTCTAATTTGATCATTCGACAAGCCCAAAGTGAATGGGACGAGACATCAAGCTTATCCCATACAGGAAAAATGTGGAAGATCTTAGCAAACAGTTTAAGTCCATTGAATTTAGGTATATTCCTCGATTCCACAATGAGTTAGCTGATGCACTAGCTACCTTGGCAGCAATGTTGTCGTATTCGGGCAATGCCCATATTGACCCGTTGGAGATCTATATTCGATAAAGACATGGCTATTGCAATGTAGTTGAAATAGAACTAGATGTTCAGCCATGGTATCAAGATATCAAAAGTTTCTTGAAAAGAAAGGAATACCATGAGCAAGCAGTGGAGACCAAAAGAGAACCATTAGAAGGCTTGCCAACAATTTCTTCTTAAGCAGAGAAGTTTTGTACAAAAGAACTCCATATCTAAATCTTCTGAGGTGTTTAGATGCCAAAGAAGCCGAAAAGATCATAATCGAAGTGCATTCGGGTGTATGCGGGCCCCACATGAACGACTATGTCATCACAAAGAAAATCCTGCGGGCAAGTTACTACTGGATGACCATGGAAAAGGATTGCTTTAGCTTTGTTCGGAAGTGCCATCAGTGTCAGATACACAGTGATCTGATTCATGCACCACCCTCAGAGTTGCATCTAATGGCAGCACCTTGTCCATTCGTTGTTTGGGGTATGTATGTCATTGGGCCAATCGAGCCAACAGCTTCAAATGGGCACAAATTCATTTTGGTTGCCATCGATTATTTCACAAAGTGGGTCGAAGTAGTCACTTTCAAAGCTGTCACTAAGAAAGAAGTAGTGGACTTCGTGCATTCCAACCTTATTTGTCATTTTGGTATTCCAAAAACTATCATTACAGACAATGTTGTAATCTGAACAGTCACTTGATGAGGGAGGTATGCGAACAGTTTCAAATTACACATCGTAATTCTACCCCTTACCGACCCAAAACCAATGGTGTCGTTGAAGCGGCAAACAAGAACATCAAAAAGATCCTCAGTAAAATGATTCAAAGTTCTAGACAGTGGCATGAGAAGCTGCCTTCTGCATTATTGGGATATCGCACAACCGTGCGCACATCAGTTGGGGCCACGCCTTACTTAGTGGTTTATGGAACTGAAGTTGTAATACCTGCTGAAGTTGAAATTCCCTCTCTTCGAATCATTGTTGAAGTCAAGATCGAGGATGATGAATGGGTCAAGACTCGATTGGAACAATTAACTATGATTGATGAAAAGCGGATGGTCGCAATTTGTCACGGGCAGTTGTACCAGCAAAGAATGGCATGTGCCTACAACAAGAAAGTGTAGCCTAGAAACTTTGAAGTGGGGCAACTCGTTCTGAGGCTTATTCTCCCGCATCATGAGGAAGCAAAAGGAAAATTTGCTCTAAATTGGAAAGGTCCGTACATTATGAGAAAAATATTGTCGAAAGGAGCGTTGTAATTGGGAGACATTGAAGGAAATGACCCCGAAACAGCTGTTAATGCGGATGCGGTCAAAAGGTATTATGTTTGACCCTTTTCGCGATTTTAACACTCTCCGATTGGGATGACGAAGGCTTTCATTCTCGATACCCAAACACTACCAACCCTTGCAAACCCTTTGAGTCGGTTCCCTTTTTCTTGATTACCCTTTATGGAACCTAAAGTCATGTAAAAAAAAAACCAAACAAAAGAAATTAAAAACAAAGTTCCTTGAACTATGTTCTACTTGATTTCGAAAGGATACATAGGCAGCCTCTCTCTGGGTTCAATCACACCAAAATAAATACCCAAGTTTCCCCAAAGTTGAAATTGAGGCAGAAGTTATAATAGTTCGACGATGGTTTCGCCCGAAAGGTTCCAAGTTGTAACTCAATCCAAATCCTTTTTACCAAAACCATGTTCAAGTCCTTCTGATCGATCGACAAAGAGGTTCAAATTGGAAGATAAAGTTACTTAGATCCAATATAACAAACTGATAGAAATAAAATGAGAGAGTCTTATTGGTGTAAACCCTCACGGGCAATGTAAGGCGATGGTAAGTAGATAAATTGAAAATGAGGGAGTCTTGTTAGTGAAAACTGGCAAAGAGCACTATAAGGAGATGGTGAGAAGAGAAATGAGATAGGACAGCTGGTGAAAACCCGCAAAGGGCGCCACTGATCGAAAAGAGGATCCTCACAACCATCGGTATCGACAGAGTCCTGGCAAGGTTTCTCGGTTTTAAGGCATAAGTTATGATGAATTTCTGAGAGTTGGACAGTTTACACAAATCAGGCATCCAAACCAAGAGGCATGTCATGTTCATTGAAGTCCGCATGCACTATAATCCCTTCTTTCCTTTCCCTGAAAGGGATACCTCTCGTCTAAGTTCATTTATTCATTTCATTGTTTTTCTTTGAATCCCTTTCGGTCTAGTTCTATTCTAAAGCTAAGACAAAGAATGGATGGCAAGATTGATTTACAGGGTTTTTCTCTGATACGAGCCAATATTCAAGAAGGTACCCAGCCTCGGCAAGTGCATTGAGTCAACTCTGACTAGCCGTGATGGCCAACGTTTCGAAATCAAAAATCCCTGAAAAGAAAGGAAATAAAATTCAAATGCCCATAAAGACAAAATAAAGTTGAAAGGTTAAGTCCCACGTGACTAACCATCATGGAAAAGTCTAGAAAATCCAGAGGTTTCTCCAGGGTCAAAAATGCAATCGTTATTCAGGAAGCAACCAGTTGCAGTTGAAAGGGCCGAGGTCAAGAGGCTGAAACAATCAAGACCACAAAACCAACCACTGTTTCAAACTGATAATTGTTCTTTTTAAAAAAAAAAGATGAAACATGTACACCCCAAAAGCAACCTTGTGAAAAGCAGGTGCAATAAAAAGAAACTGTGCAAGGGCTAGAAACAACTTTGCAGCAACAACTCCAAAAAGGGAAGTCTCCTCTAAAATTCTTTTCCGCATTTACTCATTCTCTGAAATAAATAAAAAAGAAATGATGATGAAAATTAAAAAGAAAAAAGAAAAAAAAAACTATAAAAAAAAAAGAAAGTAAAAGAAGAAAATTCAAAATCATGGTAGTATAGGGTCTCCAATCCCTAGCTGCATTTTCCAACATATGGTCTACTCCCTAGTTGATGATATTTTAGACATAGGGTTGTATTGGCGAAAAATAGACTCGCCATGTGGGTCTATTAAATGGAAACACGTGTCAGCAAATCTTGGAGAAAAGTGAAGAATGACATGTAAAGATGATATGTGAAACACCCCCGGGGCCGAACATACTTATACCGTGCCTGATAGTCTCGGAATTGGTCATCATAAATAGCTCGGAATAGGTGCGGTAGAATATCTCATAGTTACAAATGAGGAAAAAATCAATTAATCCCGGATTATATGGGATTTATCATCATTACTCCATCGGTTACAAATCAATTATGTAACGTACAATACATGCAATAAATGATTGTAACGGTCAGAACAAGGCAAACAATTGCAGGATTGACTCAACAGGCACGAGATTGACTCAGCAGGCACGAGATTGACTCAACATGTACGGGAGTGACTCATCAGCCACGGGATTGACTCATCAGCCCGGGATTGACTCATCAGCCACGGGATTGACTTATCAGTTATGGAATTAACTCATCAGTTACGGAATTAACTCATCAGTTATGAAATTCTAGCATTTACACAGCTGTTACACGTCTTCCAAAAGTAATGGATGGGTTGAGTAAATGCTCATAATGGACCCATTATTCAAGGAGAATGGTTACTTAGATTTATCTCTATAAATAGATATATTTTTATCACAATCAGGGGAATCTAACTTTCTTCTCTACAATACTATACATTGTAATTCATATTATCTTGCTTCCAAGTTAGCCACAATTTGGCCCTTCAAGCTCCGTTCGGCTCAACATCCTGTCAAGGATTATTCAATAAGAATTATTTATTCTCTGCTTTATCTTTATTATAGTATCTGTCATTGAATTTATTTTCCACTTCTCTATCACATTGTATTAACAAAAATTATATCTTTCGGATTAAATCGGTTGCTTGTGGCCCGTCATACAAAATTATTGCTTTGACCTTGAAAGCTACTTTTTGGGTTAAACAAGGGTCTCCACTCCCTATTCTCTTTTCCAACATAGGGTCTCCACTCCCTACTTGACGATATTTTAGACATAGGATCTCCACTCTCAAGTCTCTTTTCCAACATAGAGTCCCCACTCCCTAGTTGATGATTTTCCAACATATGATATCCACTTCTTAGTTGATGTTTTCAGACATAGGGTCTCCATTCCCTAGTCGCTTTTCCAACATAGGGTCTCCACTCCCTAGTTGATGATTTTCCAACAAAGGGTCTCCACTCCCTAGTTGATGATTTTCCAACATAGGGTGTCCACTCTCTAATTGATGATATTTTAGACATAAGGTCTCCATTCCCTAGTATCTTTGCCAACATAGGGTCTCCACTCCCTAGTTGACGATTTTCCAACATAGGGTCTCCACTCCCTAGTTGATTTTATTTTAGACATAGGGTCTCCACTCCCTAATCGTTTTTCCAACATAGGGTCTCCACTCTCTAGTTGACTTTATTTTAGACACAGGGCCTCCACTTCCTAGTATCTTTTCCAACATAGGGTCTCCACTCCCTAGTTGATTTTATTTTAGACATAGGGTCTCCACTCCCTAATCGTTTTTCCAACATAGGGTCTCCACTCTCTAGTTGACTTTATTTTAGACACAGGGTCTCCACTTCCTAGTATCTTTTCCAACATAGGGTCTCCACTCCCAAATTGACTTTATTTTAGACGTAGGGTCTCCACTCCCTAGTTATTTTTCCAACATAGAGTCCCCACTCCCTAGTTAATGATTTTCCAACGTAGGGTCTCCACACTTTAGTTTATGATATTTTAGACATATGGTCTCCACTCCCTAGTCATTTTTCCAACATAGAGTCCCCACTCCCTAGTTAATGATTTTCCAACGTAGGGTCTCCACACTTTAGTTTATGATATTTTAGACATATGGTCTCCACTCCCTAGTCTCTTTTCTAATATAGGGTCTCCACTCCCTAGTTGGTGATATTTTAGACATAGGGTCTCCACTCCCTAGTCTCTTTTCCAACATAGGGGATCCACTCTCTAGTTGATGATTTTCCAATATAAGGTCTTCACTCCCTAGTTAATTTAATTTTAGACATAGGGTATCCACTCCCTAGTCGTTTTTCCAACATAGGGTCTCCACTTTGTAGTTAACTTTATTTTAGACATAGGGCCTCCACTCCCTAGTCGCTTTTCCAACATAGGGTCTTCACTCCCTAGTTGACTTTATTTTAGACGTAGGGTCTTCACTCCCTAGTCGTTTTTCCAACATAGGGTCTCCACTCCCTAGTTGATGATTTTAAGACATAGGTGTTTAACCAAAGAATTAGACCCTTTGACCAAAGCTATTTTTAGGATGAACGCGAGTTAGTGATAATCAAGGACATATGATTAAATAAAAAAGAATAAGTAAAAAAGCAATAGTATGATGCTTAGAAAGTAAAATGCATTATATTCGAAGTCTTTCCCCCCTTTACAAGTTACATTCCCCTCCTTTATATAGGGGGTTTCTTAATATAACATCTACTTCTTGCAATGATCGTCCATTAATGACTAATTATTACATTAATGAGGCGTTATATATAAGACCTCACACTCCTTCATGAGAAGTTAAAAGGACTTGAAAAATAGGGAAAAATCTGCATAGACAGTTGTCCCAACAACTGTCTATTTTCTGGTACAAAAAAGGTATCTTATCCCTAAAATTGGGCTGACCAAAATCCCTTACAGGCCTGCTGATTTTTCTCTGGAAAAAAAAGGACCGTCTCACTCTATATAAGACCTCACACTCCTTCATTCACACACACACACTAATACTCTTAATACACACAAAAACCCATGCATTTTCCTTTTTTCTGCATTCTTAGAAGATAATACACGCACAGAATCCCTAGATATCTCTAAGAAGTTCTAGTCTTCTTCATCAATTTCTGGTCTTCTTTGAGCTAATTTTGGGGCTGAAGTTTGAAGTTTGATTCTGGAGCTATTCTCTGTTATTGTCTGCTTAGTTGTTGCTGTTTCTTGAGCATGATGATCTTATTCTCCAGTTTTCAGCCGTTATTTGGCATTTGTTGATTGCTTTTCGCAAGTAGGTATGTGAAATTTTCTCCTTGTAACTCTTATGAATGTAAAAATGCAAAATTAACACGTGGATACCCTGTTTATGCCAATTTCTATGTGTTTCTGATATTGGTGTGCCTAGATCTGATCCATCTATGTTTTTCCCTTTATGAGTATGTTATTCTGTCGGTTTATTTTGAATTGAATATGTAAGTTATGTTGCATTAGCTGGTTTGGTTTGCTACTAGTTGTTCATTCATCTTAATGTGGGGTCATTATTAGGTCAAGTATCAATGTGAGCTACTTAAGTTCTTTCAGAATGTGTCTGTTGTCATTGCTTATGAACAGGCATAAAAATAGCTTGTGAAATCACGAGTTTCTCTTTGTTACTCTCCGTTACTAGTTCTCTTAGCTCGTAACATCTGTAATATTTTGTTTAGAGTGATTCTTTACCCTGTCTCGTATAGAGTATCTGAAAGTAAACAAATGTACACATGATTTGTCTTAGATCTCATTCGAATTTAATTCGAGTAAACGATACTAAATCAATAAGGTATCAATTAGATCTACAAATGAATCGATGGAATCTTCTTCATTTTAGGATTTTAGGTTTTAATTAGTCGCTTTTGTGAATGAAAAAAATGTACCTACCATCTTTTTGGATTCCTATATGAATCAAATTTTGAATTTGATTAATTTATTGGAATTGATAAAATTAGGATTTCATAAACAAATTAAGTCTATATACCACGTTCAAATTACTGGCATTATTATTATTGGTCGATAAAATTCATATCTGTAAAATAAAGAAAGGGGAAATTCTTTTATAGTAAAAAATTCCGTCATTTCAGTTATTTCTCATGAGAAGAGGTCGTATTGCAACATACATGACAGATGTTCATGGATCTGGCCATTAATTGGTCAAATTTATAAACACTCATATCCAAAGATACTTTATCAGAAGTGTTTGAAGCCACTGTAAATTGATTTGTCCCTGTAGATGTATACATTTTTTTCATGGTAGGACTTTGATGTAATTCTGGACATGAGTATATTATATTATGTAGTGTAGCTAAGTGAATGTTGAAAATTGCTCAATTCAGGATGTGAACACAGCTACAAATGCAATTATGATTATTGTACTTGATTTTATATTGCTACAACATAACCAATAATGAATTTGTTTAAATTTAGCATGTTGATTGTTATTGAATTTAGCGATTGCAATTGCAATTAGAATCATGGTTTATCGTGATGTGGCCTAGCGTTGTGGGCTCGATGTTAAGGTCTAATTGTGTGTGTAATAAATATGTTAAATGACCATGTTCATCCCCACTTAGCCAACTCCAACCCATAGCCTTGTGTCTTGAAACTTTTGAGCAAATCTCACTAATGTGAAAGAGAAGAGACGTGTATGGTAAGAGGGATTTCGAGAAACATTAAGTCAAATTAGGCAAAAAAAAAAAAAAAACGCCTCCCACATTTGTATGTCTCAAGCGGACCTTTTTAATTGGCTTTGAACCCATAAGAAGCCTATATCAATGGACCTTAGATTCATCTCGATCTTTATACAGTTTATCAACGATTATGCTCCATCATTCTCACGACCTCACCGTATATCTCAAAACTGCAGTAGAAGTCAACTATTTAGGAACATCTGTAGAAATGCTTTTAGGTACCATTTAATCAAATTACTGTGATTATGTACACGTTCGCGTGACAAGATTACGATTATAAAAATGAACATTCGTAGAAATACTTAAGGCGCGTATTTGTCACGACCCGAAATCCCACCTTCAGGCCGTGATGGCGTCTAACGTTGAACCGGCTAGACAAGCCAACGTTTTTTGTTAAATTCGTTGTTTTCTTTATTTAAGGCATTTGAAAGAACAACAATATACATGAATAAACAAATGAGAATGCGGAAGCTATGAATCCATCAACTTAATAAAATAAATAATACGAAATTCCGTACATAACCCCCATAACTGGTGTCACAAATCTCACAGACAGTCTAAGATTGCGACAACAAAGTCTGAAATGAATAAGTACAACTGTATGGAAATACAAATAAGACAGAAAGGAAAGGGTAGATGGTGACGCCAAGGCCCACGAACGTCTGCAGGACTACCTCTGTGTTGCCTGTGTGGACTGAAGGATACTCCCTCTATCAGTGTCCACTGGGTCCGGCTCCGTAATCTGCACAACATAAATAAGTGCAGGTGTAGCATCAGTACAACCGACCCCAGGTACTGAGTAAGTGCCGAGCCTAACCTCGGCGAAGTAGTGACGTGGCTAGGACACGACAATAAATAACACTTGTGCATTTCAATAATATAACAAAAAATAATGACAAAAAATAAGCAAGAAATACAAAAACGGGGAATGACATGCTGGGGGTGAAGGGCAACAACTATTTGAAACAACAGAACAAGATAAAAGTTGAAATATAAAGATAACAGCAGGAAGTACAGCTCTAAATAAGTAAATAAACAGATACGGCACGGCATGTACACGTGCAAAACCTCACAATCACTCGGCGCGGAATGTCCCCTCGTGCATAAATAATAATCACTCGGCACGGAATGTCCCCTCGTGCATAACCTCACAATCACTCGGCACGGAATGTCCCCTCGTGCATAACCTCACAATCACTCGGCACAGAATGTCCCCTCGTGCATAAATAATAATCACTCGGCACAGAATGTCCCCTCGTGCATAAATAACAAATGATCACTCGGCACGGAATATCCCCTCGTGCATAACCTCACAATCGCTCGGCACGAAATGTCCCCTCGTGAATAATATATATAAAAGCAACAATTGACAGGAAAGACAATAATAAGAAACCTCAAATGTACAGAAATAATCAACAAGGATTCTACCGTCCCAGCAAGGGACTCAGCTATAACCAATCTCACTCGGAGGTATAAATTAACAAATAATCCTCAACTCAACGAATAATCAATAGAATCCTATTTCATGAATTAACCTCAATGTATCACTTACAGAATGACAGTTAGTTCATTACATAGAGAATGTCAAAGAATACTATGTAAATCATCAAGTTCGACTCATGGGCATGCTCGACCACAACATATAAGTACCCGTCACCTCACCTATATGTTGGACATGGAATAACACATAGCAAATAAGAATCTATACCTATTCCCTCAAGCTAAGGTTAGGCCAAACACTTACCTCGACTCCAAGAATGCAAAATCAAGCCTCTAGCACCGTTTTTCCTCTCGAACTCGACTCCGAAACGATCGTATATAGACATAATCGACTTAATAACATCAATATTTACTCAACAATTCAATTCCAAAGCCTAATTGTAGATTTCCCCAACATTCGTCCTAAAATTCCAAAATTCGACCCCGGGCCCGCTTGGTCCAAACACGAGGTTCGGACCAAAACTCGATCACCCATTCCCCCACGAGCCCGAATATACAAATTGTTTTGAAATCCGACCCCAAAACGAGGTTGAATTTCCAAAAATTCAAAAAAGCCTAACTCTACCCAAAACCCCAATTTCTACCCTTTAATTCCATAATTTTAGGCCTAGGATCTAATAATAGTTGATGAAAATGGAAGAAAATGAGTTAAAGATCACTTACCTAAAAGGTTATGGTGATGGAGTTCTTCAAAATTTGCCCAAGGAGGTGTGGAGAAGAAAAAGGTAGTGGAAAAATGTGAAATCTTGTATTAACATTCTGTTTTTGGATCTTTTTAATAACTGGGCGAATTAATGCTATGCGATCGCGAGAGTGTGAGTGCGATCGCATAAAGGTCTGAGTTATGGGCACTGCGATCGCGGGACAGGGGCTGCGATCGCGTAGAGTTCCTGGGCTTGGGCTTCGCGATCGCGGGCTGGTAGGTGTGACCGCATAGAATAACTACCCCGCCCCCCCAACTCTCCTATACCCTATGCGATCGCATAAAGTCACAGACCCCCCCCCCCCACACTACACTATGCGATCGCGTGGCAACCTATGCGATCGCATAGTGTTTGACACCAGACACCAGATACAACATTTTACACCAGATTTTCCATCACTTTAGCACTCCGACACCTACCCGAAACTCACCCGAGCCCTCGAGACTCAGAACCAAATATACACACAACCTCATAAACATCCTACGGACTTATTCGAGTAATTAAACCACCAAAACAACATCATAAACGTCGAATTAAACCTCATCATCTATAGAATTTCTCAAGAACTTCATAACTTTCAAAATTTCCATTCTTAGTCCGAATCACATCAAACTGAGTCTGTTTCTTACCAAATTTTCACAGATAACTCACATAAGACATATTTAACCTTTTCCGAGCTCCGAAACCATAATACGGGCCCGGTAACACAGGTTTCACATCGAAGTTCATTTTCAAAAAGCCTTTATATTTTTCATAAAATAATTTTCTTTAAAAATTCATTTCCTCGGGACCTCGGAATTCGATTTCGAGCATACGCTGAAGTCCCATATTTTCCTACGGATCCTCCGGGACCGTCAAATCACGGGTCCGGGTCTATTTACCAAAAATGTTGACCAAAGTCAACTTTATTCAATTAATTATCAAAAATTCAATATTTCATCAGTTTTCCACATAAAGGCTTCCCGGCTACGCACCCGAGTTGTGCACGCACATCGAGGTGAGATAACCGGAGGCTTTTGGAGCCTCGGAACACAGATTTAGTTAAAATTACACGGGATGACCTTTTGGGTAATCACAATCTCCACCTCTAAAACAAACGTTCGTCCCCAAACGGACATAGAAAGGTACATGAATCAGGGAAAAGATGGGGATATCGGCTCTGCATCTCGAACTCGGACTCCCAGGTAGCTGCCTCAACAGGTTGACCTCTCCATTGAACACGAACCGAAGGATAACTCTTTGATCTCAACCGATGAGCCTGCCGAGCTAAAATGGCTACCGACTCCTCCTCATAGGACAAATCCATGTCCAACTGGACACCGCTGAAGTTAAGTACATGAGATGGATCCGCAATATACCTCTGAATCATAGATACGTGAAACATCGAGTGCACAGCTGATAAACTCGGTGGTAAGGCAAGTTTGTAGGCCACCTCCCCTACCTTATCCAGAATCACAAATGGACCAATGGACCTAGGTCTCAACTTGCCTTTCTTTCCAAACCTCATCATGCCCTTCATGGGCGACACCCGATGAAATACCCGGTCTCCTATCATAAATGCCAAATCTCGAACTCTGCGATCCGCATAACTCTTCTACCTGGATAGAGCTGTACGAAGTCTATCCTGAATGATCTTCACCTTGTCCAAGGCATCCTGGACTAACTAAGAACCCAACAATCTAGCCTCTCCCGGCTCGAACCACCCAACGGGCGACCGACACCGCCTACCATACAACGCCTCATGCGGAGCCATCTGAATGCTCGACTGATAGCTGTTGTTGTAGGCAAACTCAGCTAAAGGCAAAAACTGGTCCCATGAACCTTCTAAGTCGATGACATACACTCGTAAGATATCCTCCAAGATATGAATAGTACGCTCGGACTATCTATCTGTGTGAGGATGAAATGTTGTGCTCAAATCAACCCGTGTGCCCAACTCACGCTGAAATACTCTCCAGAAATAGGAGGTAAATTGAGTACCTCGGTCAGAAATAATGGATACGGGCACACTATGCAATCGAACAATCTCTCTCATATAGATCTTTGCCAACTTCTCTGAAGAATACGAAACCGATACAAGGATGAAGTGCGCTGACTTGGTCAGCCTATCCACAATGACCCACACTGCGTCAAACATCCTCTGAGTCCGTGGGAGTCCAACCACGAAATCCATGGTGATACGCTCCCACTTCCACTCGGGAAGCTCAATCTGTTGCATCAAACCACCGGGTCTCTGGTGCTCGTACTTAACCTGCTGACAGTTCAAGCACCGAGCTACATACGCTACAATATCCTTATTAATCCTCCGCCACCAATAATGTTGCCGCAAGTCCTGGTACATCTTTGCGGCGCCCAGATGAATGGAATACCGGGAACTATGGGCCTCCTGCAATATCAACTCACGAATGCCATCAACATCAGGCACACAAATACGACCCTGCATCCTCGGAACTCCCTCATCATCAAGTGTGACCTGCTTGGCACCTCCGTGTCAGACCGTATCTCTAAGAACACATAAATGACGATCATCATACTACCTGGCCCGAATACGATCATACAATGAGGAGCGAGCCACAGTATGGGCCAAAACACTGCCAGTCCCAGAAATCTCCAATCTCATAAACCGGTTGGCCAAAGCCTGAACATCCAAAGCAAGCGGTTGCTCTCCGACTAATAGATAAGGAAGACTACCCATACTGACTGAATTTTGGCTCAAAGCATTGGCCACCACATTGGCCTTTCCCGGATGATAAAGAATGGTAATGTCGTAGTCTTTCAACAACTCTAACCATCTCCTCTGCCTCATATTCAACTCTTTCTGCTTGAACAGATATTGCAAACTCCTATGATCCGTGAACACCTCACATGGCATCCCATACAGTTAATGCCTCCAAATCTTCAACGCATGAACAATAGTTGCTAACTCCAAATCATGGACTAGATAATTCTTCTCATGAACCTTCAACTGACGTGAAGCATAAGCTATAACCTTGCCCTCCTGCATCAACGCTGCACCAAGTCCAATTCGTGAAGCATCACAATACACGGTATAAGGCCTTGAACCTGTGGTCACAACTAATAGCGGTGTCGTGGTCAAGGCTGTCTTGAGCTTTTGAAAGCTTGCCTCACACTCATCAGACCACCTGAACTGGGCACCCTTATGGGTCAATTTGGTCATCGGGGCTGCGATAGATGAAAAGCCCTCCACAAAGCGGCAATAATAACCTTCTAAGCCCAAGAAACTCTGAATCTCTGTAGCTGAATTGGGCCTAGGCTAATCTCTGATTGCTGAAATCTTCTTGGGATCCACCTGAATACTCCCTACCGACACAACATGGACCAAAAACGCCAGCGAACTCAACCAGAACTCACACTTAAAAAATTTGGCATACAACTGACTATCCCTCAGAGTCTGGAGGACGACTCGAAGGTGCTTCTCATGCTCCTCTCGGCTACGGGAGTATATCAATATATCATCAATGAAAACAATAACGAACGAGTCCAAATAGGGCATGAACACTCGGTACATCAACTCCATAAAAGCAGCGGGGGCATTAGTCAACCCAAATGACATCACCAAGAACTCATAATTCCCATACCGAGTGCGAAAGGCTGTCTTAGGGACATCAGACGCCCTAATCCTCAGCTGATGGTAACCAGATCTCAAATTTATCTTGGAAAACACTGTAGCGCCCTGAAGCTGGTCAAATAGATCATCAATCCTCGGCAAAGAATACTTATTCTTAATAGTAACCTTGTTCAAATGTTGGTAGTCAATAAACATCCTCATTGAGCCATCTTTCTTCTTAACAAACAATACGGGAGCACTCTAAGGAGAAACACTAGGCCTAATAAAGCCTTTATCCAACAAATCCCGCAACTGATCCTTCAACTCCTTCAACTCTGGCGGGCCATACGATACGGCGGAGTAGAAATGGGCTAAGTGCCCGGAGCCAACTCAATGCAAAAATCAATATCCTTGTCGGGTGGCATACCCGGTAGGTCAGCAGGGAATACCCCTGGAAACTCACGAACCACGGGCACAGACTCCATAGAAGGAACCTCAGCACTAGAATCACGAACATAGGCCAAATAGGTCAAACAACCCTTCTCGACCATGCACCGAGCCTTCATATATGAAATAACTCTACTGGAAGAATGACTAGGAGTCCCTCTCCACTCCAAGCGAGGTACTCCTAGAAAAGCCAAGGTCAGTGTCTTGGCATGGCAGTCCAGAATAGCATGATAGGGGTATAACCAATTCATCCCCAATATAACGTCAAAGTCAACCATATCAAGGAGCAAAAGATCTACCTGAGTCTCCAGACAACCAATAGCCACTAAGCATGAACGGTAGACTCGATCTACCACAATAGAATCACCCACCGGTGTAGACACGTATACAGAAGTACTCAGGGAATCACGGGGCATACTCAAATAAGGGGGAAAATATGAAGACACATAGGATAAAGTAGACCCCGAATCAAATAAAACCGAAGCATCTCGGCTGCAAACTGAAACCGTACATGTAATAACTGCATCAGAGGCCTCAGCCTTAGGCCTGGCAGGAATAGCATAGCATCGGGGCGGAGCCCCTCCAACCTGAACATCTCTGGGTCGACCTATTGCGGGCTAACCTCTACCTCTCGTGGTCTGTCCTCCACCTCTATGAGTCTGGCCTCCACCTCTGGCACCACAAACACCACCCCTAGCTGGCTGAGAGGGCGGGGGTGCACTTGATGCGGGAACCATAGCACGGGAACCCTGATACTGAGGACCACCAAAACCTCGAGGGCAAAACCTGGAAATGTGCCCTGTACCACCGCAAGTGAAGCAAGACTTCGGCTGCTGAGAATACTGACCTTGGAACTGTCCCTGACGACCAGAATGACCACTCGGAAAGCTCTGAATCGGCGGTGCACTAATGGGAGCTGATGGTGCACTGCGGGATACCTGAAGTGCCGACTAGTAAGGCCTAGGAGGATGCCATCTGCCAAAGGAATCTCTGCCTCCAGATGAGGCACCACTGAACCGGCCGAAATGACGAGGTCTCTTGTCAGACCCCTGACCACCGCTTTGTGATAAAACCATCTCAATACGCCTGGCCACATTGGTCGCATCCTGAAAGGAGATATCAGTACCTGTCTCCATGGACATCTAAAATCTGGTAGGCTGAGCTAGACCCTCGATAAACCTCCTCACCCTCTCACAATCAGTGGGGAGTATCATGATAGCATGTTGGGCCAGAGTGATGAACCTGGTCTCATACTGTGTAACAGTCATAGATCCCTGCTGGAGACGCTCAAACTGCCTCCGAAGATCCTCCATCTGAGTAACTGGAAGAAACTTTCCCAAGAACAACTCGGAGAACTGAGCCCAAGTCAAAGGTGCAGACCCAGCTGGTTTGGTCAAGCAATAGTATCTCCACCAAGTCTTGGCGGTACCGTAAAGATGAAAAGTAGCAAAATCGACCCCATTGGTCTCCACAATGCACATGTTCCGAAGAACCTCATAACAATTGTCCAAGTAATCATGGGGATCCTCTGATGGTGCACCAGTAAAAGTAGTAGGGAATGACTTGGTGAACCGATCTAATCTCCATAGGGCATCTGCTGACATAGCTTCTCCCTCAGCCAACGGTGCTACAATACTCGGCTGAGCTACTCCGACTGTCTGAGGTGCCAGAATTTGGAACTGAGGAGCTAGTTGCTCTGGTGTGCGAGTAGCAGGAGTCTGGGGACCTCCCCCATCCTAAGAGACGGCTGGTGCAGTAGGAAGAAGACCGGCCTGAGCCACGCTCTCCATAAGTCCCACTAAGCGGACAAGAGTGTCCTGAAGAACCGGGGTGGCAATGAACCCCTCTAGGACCTGAGCTGGTCCGACTGGAACCGTCTGAGCAGGAACCTCACCGGCAAAGTCTACATGTGGGTCCTCTACTGGGGCTGCTGCTCTTGGCTGAGCCCTGCCCCTACCTCGACCTCTAGCACGGCCTCAACCTTGTCCTTGTCCTCATCCTCGGCCCCTAGTAGGAGCTGCAACAGGAGGATCGGGCTGCTGAGCGGTAGATGAGGAAGCGCGCGTTCTCGCCATCTGCGAGAGAATAGAATAGAAACTCAATTAGCATTTAGAATTCAAATCGCACGACAGAGAAGAAGAAAAAGTGAAGTTATTCCTAACTTTGCAGCCTCTGGGGATAAGTACAGACGTCTCCGTACCGATCCCTCAGACTCTACCAAGTTTGTCCGTGAATTGTGAGACCTAAGCAACCTAGAGCTCTGATACCAACTTGTCACGACACGAAATCCCACCTTCAGGCCGTGATGGCGTCTAACGTTGAACCCGCTACACAAGCCAACATATTTGGTTAAATTCGCTATTTTCTTTATTTAAGACATTTGAAAGAACAACAATATACATGAATAAAATGATGAGAATGTGCAAGCTATGAATCCATCAACTTAATAAAATAAATAATATGAAATTCAGTACATAACCCCCTGAACTGGTGTCACAAATCTCACGGACGGTCTAAGATTGCTACAACAAAGTCTGAAATGAATAAGTACAACTGTCTGGAAATACAAAAAGACAGAAAGGAAAGGGTAGATGGTGACGCCAAGGACCACGAACGTCTGCGGGACTACCTCGGTGTCGCCTGTGTGGACTGAAGGATACTCCCTCTATCAGTGTCCACTGGGTTCGGCTCTGTAATCTGCACAACATAAAGAAGTGCAGGTGTAGCATCAGTACAACTGACCCCATGTACTAAGTAAGTGCCGAGCCTAACCTCGGCGAAGTAGTGACGAGGCTAGGACACGACAACAAATAACACATGTGCAGTTCAATCATATAACAGGAAATAATGACAGAAAATAAGCAAGAAAATACAACAACGTGGAATAACTTGCTGGGGGTGAAGGGCAACAACTATTTGAAACAATAGAACAAGATAACAGTTGAAATATAAAGATAACAACAGGAAGTGTATCTTTGAACAAGTAAATAAACAGATACGGCACGACACGACATGTACCCTCGTGCAAAACCTCACAATCACTCGGCACGGAATGTCCCCTCGTGCATAAATAATAATCACTCGGCACGGAATGTCCCCTCGTGCATAACCTCACAATCACTCGGCACGGAATGTCCCCTCGTGCATAACCTCACAATCACTCGACACGGAATGTCCCCTCGTGCATAAATAATAATCACTCGGCACGGAATGTCCCCTTGTGCATAAATAATAAATGATCACTCGGCACGAAATGTTTCCTCGTGCATAACCTCACAATCGCTCGGCACAGAATGTCCCCTCGTGCATAACATATATAAAAGCAACAATTGACAGGAAAGACAATAATAAGAAACCTCAAATGTACAGAAATAATCAACAAGGATTCTACCGTCCCGGCAAGGGACTCAGCTATAACCAATCTCACTCAAAGGTATAAATTAACAAATAATCCTCAACCGAACGAAAAATCAATAGCATCCTATTTCATGAATTAACCTCAATGTATCACTTACAGAATGACAGTTAATTCATTACACTAAGAATATCAAAAATACTATGTAGATCATCAAGTTTGACTCACGAGCAAGCTCGACCACAACATATAGGTACTGTCACCTCACCTATACGTTGGACATGGAATAACACATAGCAAATAAGACTCTATACCTATTCCCCCAAGCTAAGGTTAGGCCAAACACTTACCTCGGCTCCAAGAATGCAAAATCAAGCCTCTAGCACCGCTTTTCCTCTCGAACTCGACTCCGGAACGATCGCATCTAGACATAATCGATTTAATAACATCAATAATTACTAAACAATTCAATTTCAAAGCCCAATTATAGATTTCCCCAACATTCTTCCTAAAATTCCAAAATTCGACCCCGGGCCTTCTTGGTCCAAACACGAGGTTCGGACCAATACCCGATCACCCATTCCCCATGAGCCCGAATATACAATTTATTTTGAAATCCGACTCCAAAACGAGGTTGAATTCCCAAAAATTCAAAAAGCCCTAACTCTGCCCAAAACCCCAATTTCTACCCTTTAATTCCATGATTTTAGGCCTAGGATCTAATAATAGTTGATGAAAATGGAAGAAAACGAGTTAAAGATCACTTACCTAAAAGGTTATGGTGATAGAGTTCTTCAAACTTTTCCCAAGGAGGTGTGGAGAAGAAGAAGGTAGTGGAAAAATGTGAAATCCCGTATTAACATTCTGTTTTTGGACCTTTTTAATAACTGGGCGAATTAATGTTATGCGATCGCGGGAGTGTGAGTGCGATCGCATAGAGGTATGAGTTATGGGCACTGCGATCGCGGGACAGGGGCTGCGATCGCGTAGAGTTCCTAGGCTTAGGCTTCGCGATCGCAGGCTGGTAGGTGCGACCATAGAGAATAACTACCCAGCCCCCCCGGCTCTTCTATACCATGTGCGATCGTGGATGGGACTATGCGATCGCATAGAGTCACAGAACCCCCCCCCCCACCCCCCTCTCACACTACACTATGCGATCGCATAGTGTTTGACACCAGACACCAGATACATCATTTTGCACCAGATTTTCCATCACTTTAGCACTCTGACACCTACCCGAAACCCACCTGACCCCTCGGGGCTCAGAACCAAATATACACACAACCTCATAAACATCCTACGAACTCATTTGAGTAATTAAACCACCAGAACAACATCATAAACATCGAATTAAACCTCATAATCTATAGAATTTCTCAAGAACTTCATAACTTTCAAAATTTCCATTCTTAGTCCGAATCACATCAAACTGAGTTCGTTTCTTACCAAATTTCACAGATAACTCACATAAGACATATTTAACCTGTTCTGGGCTCCGGAACTATAATACGGGCCCGGTAACACAAGTTTCATATCAAAGTTCATTTTCAAAAAGCCTTTACATTTTTCAGAAAATAATTTTCTTTAAAAATTCATTTCTCGGACTCGGGACCTCGGAATTCGATTCCGTGCATACGCCCAAGTCCCATATTTTCCTACATATCCTCCGGGACCGTCAAATCATGGGTTCGGGTCCGTTTATCAAAAATATTGATCAAAGTCAACTTTATTCAATTAATTATCAAAAATTCAACATTTCATCAGTTTTCCACATAAAGGCTTCCCGACTACGCGTCCGGGCTGTGCACGCACATCGAGGTAAGATAAACGAAGACTTTTGGGGCTTCGAAATACATATTTAGTTAAAATTATACGGGATGACCTTTTGGGTCATCACAGTATTAATTCTACTATCATATTTGTGTACACACGTGACATGATTACGATTACCAAAAATTAATCAAGGTACGTATTCGTGCCACTTTGGCCAAAACAATCTTCATAATTAATAAAGCGTGAATAATTGTGAACACATTCGCGTGACATGATTTAAGCACCTCAAATAAAGCAGGTTTACACACATGTAATATGTTTCAAGATTAAATCCATAAACGCCATAATTAAAAACGGTAAAAGGTAAAACATACATAGGTTTTAAAATAAGTAATTAAACAAATCATCAAGCCAAGTTTTGATTAAAAGCGATCGTTCTAAAACCACGGAACTCGGGAATGCCTAACATCTTCTCCCGGGTTAATAGAATTCCTTACCCGGTCTTCTATCTTCGCAAACTTTTAAACATAGTCAAACTTCCTTGATTTGG
Organism: Nicotiana undulata; assembly: GCA_005239495.1. Classification (NCBI taxonomy): domain Eukaryota; kingdom Viridiplantae; phylum Streptophyta; class Magnoliopsida; order Solanales; family Solanaceae; genus Nicotiana; species Nicotiana undulata. The sequence continues at coordinate 22,871 of ML243315.1, forward strand.
GATTTTAAAATAAGTGGTGACTCGAAACACCATGAATAAATAATTTCGAGTGGCGACTCTTTAATAAATAAAATAGTATCACTTAAACTGGAAAAACTCCCTATCCCCCATTCGGGAAAAATGAGGTGCGACAGCACCCAAAGTAACTAAATGATTGGGGGTGCCATGGTTACGGACTCAGTTTTTCAGCCATGACACCCAAGATCGTGACCCGCTGATGGCCATTTAATTTTGTTTATCCTCTTGGTGCTACTTCCTTTTTTCATTTTTTCTGATTCTTCTCTTTTTCTTATTTTTTTTTCTTCATCTTTTTATTTCCTCTCTTTATACAATCCCATTTTTATTATACTTTTAAATTATTTATTTCCTTTTATTTTCTTTTCTTATACCTCAAATTTTTTATTTGAATATGATTTTAATCTTATTTCTTTTTTATTATTTAAGGTGAGTTTTCCCTTGATGTCAAATAAATGATCAAACATCTTCGATTTGATTATCGTGTATTTAATTATGCACAAAAAAATTGTGGAATAGAAAAATAATTTAAAATGGACCCGAACCGAATTAATTCAAGAAAGGGCGAAACAACCAAATGTATACTCTAATTCAATTTTCTTGGCTAGTACGAATTTGCATCAAATATAGTGGCACATGTAGCCATCAAATTATGGATTCACCTCCACCCAAGTTCAATTTATTTCGCGGCGGGCTACGAAGGGAAAGAATAAGGAACTTTGACACTATATAGTTGCCCAACGGTAAATATAAATACTAATATTCAATATGTGTATAATTAGTATATAATATATGTATATTGACTAAATATAAAGTTAATCGAGTTGCCAAGTGTGTAGTTTCCTTAAAGTATTGGTATTTCAAAATGCAAGCCCAATATTAGAATTTGTTTGCCTCTAAAAAAACGTGAGAAATTCAGAAATATCCACTTTTTGAATAGGTAATTGAAAATTAGTCGCGAATTCCAAACTAAATAAAACTTAGACACTTTCTCAAGAGAAAAATAATATATGAACAAAAAACTCCTAGTTTAGTAAATGCGGTAAAGGCCTCTTCTTCATATTTTTGGTTATTTCAAACTCAAGGACTATACGGGAGTTTAAGCTTTTACATAACATACTATGTTGGAGTTGAAACATGGAATGATGAAAGTTTAAGTTTTTCATCTTTTTCGCCTTTTCTAAACTCCATGGTACTATATTGAAATTTTATTTGTTAGGAGTTCCAACTCCAGCATTTTTTGCGAACTCAATATTTTTCATAAACTTCCAGCGTTCACTCCAGTATTTTTCTTGAATTCAAATATTTTCTTGTGTGAACTCCAACATCTTTTTATCAATTTCAATGTGTTTTCATGAACTTCAACATTAACTCTCGCATTTTTTCATCAACTCTAGCATTTTCTGCATGAACTCCAGTTATCTTTTTTCCGACATTTTTTTCATTAAATCCAACAGTAGCTCCAATCTTTTTTTTATGAATACTAATATGGTTTTTATGAACTCCAGCAATGGCTCCAACATATTTCACGAACTCCATCATTAACTCCAACTTTTTTACATGTACTTCATCATTTTCTCTTTTTCAAATGCTATAAAAAGATAAACCAACGATACAATATGTCTATAATGAAACTAAAAAGAAAAAAGAGAGAGAACATTAAGTTCCAAAGAATACAGTCTTCAACTCTTATACATTTAGAAAAAAATTCATACAAAATAAGGTATTCGAACAGATCTTAAATATGTGTTACTTTTTCCACGAGGTTCATTGAGCTTTATATGAGGTATTAGTGTGAAGAAGGAGAAGCAAAGAAATATAAACTAGAGTTTTGATTTTATCTTGGGGTATGTTTGTCCAACTTATTATTAAGTGGATAAATTTTAGTTAATTTCCGAAGTGTGGACATTTTTCATTACTAGGTGAAATTAGGTCACCATGTGCTATTTTTGTAGGGAAAATAGTTTCGGCTGAGGGATCAAAGTGTTCTTTGGCCATATTTTTTATCGAGTAAATAGCATATGCTAGCCAGTTTTCGAAATGGTAATTGAAAAATAGTCAACGTTAGCAAGGTCATTGAAAAATAACCACTATTTGCTGCAACACGGTAAGTTCCCGTTATGAACTTCCAGCATATTATGCTGGAACTCCAACACCCAGGAAGTCTAGCATAATATACTGGCTGGATCGATATATTATACTGGAAGTCTAGTATATCATGCTGGAACTCCAGTATATTACGCTAGAACTCCAGTATATTATGCTGGAATATTTTTCGAATTTTGAACAGTATTTTTGTTCATATTTGACTGTCACGACCCCAAATCAACAAGGTCTGTGATGGCGCCTATCATGATACTAGGCTAGCCCTCTAACACCATAAAATCAATATTTTCTGTTTTTGTAGAAACATAGGGTGTGTTTGGTATAAAGGAAAATATTTTCCATGAAAAATATTTTCCAGAAAAATATTTTCTTGGAAAACAAATAGTAATCTTATTCATTTTCTGGTGTTTGGTACGCAAATCAAGGAAAATATTTTCTCAAGAGTATTCGTAAATAATTTTGATACAATAAACACGAGGCCATAAACTTTCGAACCAACAACCTTTCGAACCCACAAATTTCATAAACTTTTAAACCGCAAAACTTTCGAAACCGCGAAATTTCAAACCCGTAAACTTTATAATTTCTAAACCGTAAACTTCGAAACACATAAACCTCTGAACTCATATCTTTAGAACTTGTAAAATTTTGAACCTGTAAACCGAAAGATGAAAAAAGTAAAACCGAAAATATAAAATAAAATAAAAAATCTCGGGGGGAGGGGGGGGGGGGNAAAAAAGTAAAAAAAGTTTTTTGTCCGAAGTGAGGGCAGGGGTGCGCGGGAGGGGGGTGGAGTGGAGTGGGTGGGTGGTGACGAAAAAAAAACTTTTTTTGAGAGAGGGAATGTGGTGCAGCTAGGTGGGTGGGTGTGGGGTGTGTGGGGGTAAATAGGGTGGAGAAGGAGTTTTGGAAAATATTTTTCCTTATCTTGATATGGAAAATATTTTCCTCCAATTGGAGGAAAATGAATTGATGAGGAAAATATTTTCCAAAAAATTTAAGCCAACCAAACATGAAAAAATTGGAAAACATTTTCCAAAAAAATATTTTCCTTCATACCAAACACACCCATAGTCTCAAATTTTTAACAAAATTCACTTTTTAAGACAACTTCAGCAAGATCAATAATCCAACACGATCAAAATTCAATACCGAACCAGACCTCTGAAGTCAACTGTCATGAGCATCTAAGACGATAAATACAATGTATAAGAAAGTGACTTTGCTACTAACATAAGTCCAAAGTATGAAAAACATCTATGAACCGGGAAAGGAAAGGAGGTGAGCTGGGGACGCTGAGCAGCTACCTCGATCCTCAAGCAAAACTCCAAGCACGTAAGAAATCAACTAGCGAGCTGGTCCGGTACCTGGATCTGCAGACATAGGTGCAGGGAGTAACGTGAGTGCGCCAACTCAGTAAGTAACCAAAGTAACTAAAAATTTAAGTGCAGTTACGAGCATTTAAAATCATAGTTTCATAAAAACAGGTGCCAGTGAACACAAATAGAGTAAATCAAAAGTCCACATTTTTTCAAATACTTTGAAACTCCAGTTTCCCCCATTTAAACTTGCATAAAATATTAAATCCGAGTTTATTAAGGAGACTCAGTGTAAAAATGAGCGAAAAGCAATAATCTCACAATTTATAGCCTCTCGGGCACAATATCTCTCATGAATAGGGTCTCTCAGTCACTCGTGACTCCACTAGCACAATACAAGCTCACACTCAGCACCCTCACTCAACAGGTACCATGAATACACACACATATTGCGGCGTGCAACCCGATCCATATTATATATATATATATACACGGCGTGCAGCCCCATCCATAAATATTCTCACATTCTCGGCTCTCGGCCTCACTCAGTCATCATCTCAAGCCACTCGGGCAACTCATCTCAACATCACGGGACTCAGCCCAAATACCTCATATGGGTCTAAAACAGTGTAATAACAGTGAAAATAGCAACAAGTAGTAAGCATGACTGAGTTCACAAATTATTTACTAACTTAGTGTGAGAATAGTGTAAAGATAGCCCTGAGGGTCTAACAGATCGGCATAAGGCCCCAAACATATCTTACAACCCATAAAAAGTACAAGTCTCTAAAAATACAAGATATCTCATAATTTCAAATCAAATACACGACTTAATAGTCGCTACTGGGCGGACCAAGTCACAATCCCTATCGGTGCACGCCCACACGCTCGTCACCTAGCATGTGCTTCACCTCATTTACCAAAACAATACAAAATACCGGGGTTTTATACCCTGACCATGTCTATAGTTACAATCGTTACTTACCTCAAAACGGTCCAAAAACTACTCCGCGATGCTCTTGCCCCTCGAAACGGCTCCCAAATGCTCCGAGTCTATCAAAATCAGATTAATAACATCAAAATATGCTAAGAAGACGAACCCCAATCGAAAACTATCAAAATTAGGTACAATTCCCGAAATTGGCCAAACCCGGCCCCCGGGCCCACGTCTCGGAATTCGATAAAATTTATACCACGAGAATCTTCATTCTCTCACGATTCTATACATACCAAGAACACTGAAATCGGAGTCCAAATGACCCCTCAAATTCCCATTTTAAAGTCTTAATTCTCAAGCCCTAATTACCCAATTTTAGCACTGATTTTCCCCAATTTTCTCCACTAATTTTACCTTTAATCACATATAAACGAGTTTTAAGTCCAAAAACCTTACCTCAATGAAGAACTATCGATTTCCCTCTTCAAAAGCTTCAAACCCGCATGGAAATGGTGAAAGAATGCCAAAAATTCGCTAAGGACCCCTTATATATGTTCTACCCAGGGATTCCCGCATGTGCGGCCTAAATCTCGCACCTGCGAGAAATCACTTAAAGTCGAACTTCCGCAGGTGCGGCCCCGCGTCCGCATCTGCAACCTCTCATGATCCAGCCAAATTCCGCATCTGCGGAGTCTTGTCCGCTTCTGCGGGCCCGCACCTGCGGTCCCCTTTCCGCAGGTGCGGTCACACCAGCACCAACAACATCAACTGCTATTTTCCAACTTGAAATCCTCTGATGGCTATCCGAAATCATCCCGAGCCCCTCGGGACCCCAACCAAAAATACCATCAAGTCATAAATGGTCACCCGGACTTAATCGCATCCTCGGAACACCTAAAATAACATCAAAACACTAAAATCACCTCGAATTCAAGCCTATTAACTTTGAAATTTCTAAATTTCATCAAGGATGCCGAAACCATCCAAAACACATCCGATTGACCTGAAAATTTGCACACATATCCAAAATGACATTACGAACCTGCTCCAACTTCCGAAATTTCATTCCGACCCCGGTAGCCTATTTTGCACTTCCGATCGGAAATCGCCAAAAACTAACTCTCGCCAATTCAAGCCTAATTCTACACAGGACATCAAAACTACATTCCAAACACACTCCTAAGTCCCAAATAACCTAACGAAGCTATCTGAGCCATAAAATCCGCATTCTGAGGTTGTTTACTAAGAAGTCAACTCCCATTTGACTTTTCCAATGATAAGGCTAATTTGAGAGACTAAGTGTCTCAGTTCTCACCACGACTACTCCGAACCCCAACCAACCGACCCCAACACATAATAAACAGACTAAACGATGCATGACAAATCAGAAACAGGAATAGTGGGGCTAATTCTATGGAACGACCGGCCAGGTCGTTACATTCTCCCTCTCTTAAACAAACGTTCGTCCTCGAACGGGTCTACAAACATACCTGGAGTCTCAAACAAGTGAGGATATCTGCTCCACATCTCCCGCTCGGTCTCCCAAGTGGCCTCCTCCACTGGCTGCCCTCTCCGCTACACCTTTACTGAAGTTATATCCTTAGACCTCAACTTTCTGACCTGACGACCCAAAATAGCCACTGGCTCTACCTCATATGACATATCACCCTCAAGATGCACTGTGCTGAAGTCTAAAACATGAGATGGGTCACCAATATATTTTCGGAGCATCGAAACATGGACCACCGGATAAACACTCGATAAACTGAGTGGCAAGGCAAGTCTATAAGCCACTTCTCCAATATTCTGAAGCACCTCAAAAGGCCCAATGAACGGGGGACTCAGCTTTCCCTTCTTCCCGAACCTCATAACACCCTTCATGAGTGACATCTTCAGCAATACCTTCTCAGCCTCCATGAAAGACACATCCCGGACCTTCCGGTTTGCATAACTCTTCTGCCTAGACTGCGCCGTGCGAAGTCGCTCCTGGATCAATTTCACCTTATCCAACACATCCCGAACCAAGTATGTGCCAAATAGCCTAGCCTCGCCCGACTCAAACCAACCAACCGGAGATCTACACCTCCTACCATATAAAGCCTCATACGAAGGCATCTGTATACTGGACTGATAACTATTATTATAAGCAAACTCCGCGAGTGGTAGAAACTGGTCCCATGAACCCCCAAAATCAATGACACAAGCACGTAACATGTCCTCCAAAATCTAAATCGTATGCTCTGACTGCCCGTCGGTCTGAGGATGAAACGTTGTGCTCAACTCAACCCGAGTACCCAACTCTCTCTGCACGGCTCTCCAAAACTGAGATGTGAACTGAGTACCTCTGTC
>ML243317.1:0-74480 GCA_005239495.1 Nicotiana undulata
GTCACTCAAAAAGTCACGACCCCCTATCACCCTCAAGCAAGCGGACAAGTGGAAGTCTCCAACCGGGAGATCAAGAGTATTTTTTCAAAAATAGTGAATGCCAACCAGATTAGTCAAAGAAACTTGGGATGATGCTCTATGGGCTTATATGACGGCTTACAAAACACCGATTGGGATGTGTCCATACCGGTTTGTGTTTGGGAAAGCTTGTCACCTTCCGGTGGATCTTGAGCACAAGACCATGTGGGCGTTGAAGAAGCTAAATCTTGAGTGGGATGCCACCGCCAACATAGGGGTGGCCCAATTGAATGAGCTAGATGAATTCTGGTACCATGCATATACATGTTCTTCCTTATACAAGGAGAAGATGACGTACTTCCATGACAAGTACATTTGGAACTAGGAGTTTAAAGAAGGTGATCTTGTGTTATTGTTTAATTCTCGGTTACGAATGTTTCGGGAAAGTTGAAGTCTAAATGGAGTGAATCGTTTGAAGTTGTGAGTGTGACACCCTTTGGTGCATTGGACTTGAAGAATAAAAATAAAGAAGTGTTTAGAGTCAAAGGTCACCGAGTGAAGAATTATCTCGGAAAGGTTGGTGATGGCCACGTCGTGGCAGTGATTCATTTCAAGTGATTGATGGTAATCTACGTCGTGCCGTGACGTTAAATTAGGCGCTTCTTGTAAGGCAACCAATGCTTCGTTTTCTTCTTCTTTAGATAGGTCTTGTTTTGTGCTAACTTGTTTTGAAGTGTGTTGCAAGAATGAGTGTGCTTTTCAAGAACTATGCTCAGGAAAATGGTTAAGTGTGAAAAGTGTGAACTGCACATTTATTGTGCGTACCGCACAATATTGAAGGCCACATCATATGAATTGTAAGGCCGCACAACTGGAGACTGGAAATTGCAAACTCTTTGAAGTTTTGCATATTAGAGAAATGGTCGATCTGCGGCCGCAAAAGGAAATGTGCGATCCGCACGGGAATCTGCGACCGCACTCAAAATTGTGCGGACCGTAGATCGTCAAAAGGGGTAATTGGTAACAGGTAAGAAGTCCGGGTCGCACATAAAATTGTGCGGTCGCACTCTGCTTAGCATTTTTTCCTTAAATCAGTCAGCTATAACTTCCTCACCGCTGTTAAAACTTTACACACTCTGAATATTTCACACCAAATCAAGCACAATGCACTAAATTGATTCAAGCATATCACTCTCATTTCATCATCTTTGATTTTTCCCTGCATCACTACACTACTGGTATGTTCAATTCAATATTTAGATTTTTCAATTTTCTTAATTTTTGTTCATAATTAGTTTAGTTATTTTTAGGCCTAAAAAGTCAAATTAATCATCATTTGAGCTTAAAATTGTGTGGGTAACTTCTTACTTGCTAATTGGGGGATGGGTAAACTTTTTATCATGTCTAAGGTTGCCAATACCATGTCTAAATTATGACAAATTGAAAAACCCTAAGTTAACTGTGTGTTTTTGAATTGTGCTGTCGTGCAAGAAATTGTGCGGCCGCAGATCATTAGGATAGGGTAAGATTTTATGCTGTGATTGTGCGGATCGTACTCAAAATCGTGCGGTCCACAAAAATTTAAACGCGGCCGCAGAAAAGTGTGCGCGGCCGTAGATCGATCGATTCTATGACTTCAGAGAGTTGACATTTCTAAGATTTAGTTGTGCGGCCGCACTCATGATTGTGCGGGCCACACTTGAATTGTGCGGTCGCTCTTGAAATTGTGCGGACCGTAGATCGGCTACTGCAGTCGCACTTCCAAAATTGTGCGATCCGCACAAGCCCATCTGCGGTCGCACTCAAAATTGTGTGGACAACACTTACCCATCCTGCACACTATTTTTTTCTGCAAGTCTTTGATATTCTAGATTTGACTTGTAACTGATTCCTTTTGTATTGTAGACAATGGTTAGATCACGAGGGCGTGGTGATACATCAAAGGGGAGAGGTGAACCCTCCCGAGGCCGAGGCAGGGGTACCCAACCACTCTTTGTGCAAAGAGGGACAACTAAAAAGATAACCACCGGAAGAGTTAGAGCCACAAGGCCCTCCGAATCAAGTTCTTACATCCCGTCTAGGGAAGCATCTGAGGGCCACTCTGTGGAGGCACAACCTGAGGCTCAATCTTAGTCACAACAATTTTCGGGCAGATACCAGTTCTGTAATGAGCCTTCGACCTCAGCAAGCACTTCTCAAGGTTTGGAAGATGGCAGCTAGGGTTCAGAATCCTCATCTACTCACACCCCTGCCACACCAGTTATAGTTGATGATGATGAGGATATTCCATATGACGGTCGAGGGGGTGATACCAGAGTTGCCGGCCTTGAGAGGTCGAAAAAGAAGGACATTTGGGAAGATAGTTTCGTGAGCCTGACATCTTTTACCAGGTTCTGAGAGTGGTGGCCTCAGAGATCGTTCATACTTGAGTGAGAGTTTCTTTTGAAAGACTTTGATAGAATCAATACGAATATGGCAAAGCAGTTTCAGGAGAGAAAAGGATGGACATGGTTCACTCAAAGTGTGATGGATGCTAAGGGGCTCTTAGTACGGGAATTCTACGCCAATGTGGCGCATATAAAAAAGGGGACTAAGGTGACCACGGTGAGGAACTTGAAGGTTAGATTTGATCAGAGCACCCTGAACACCTATTTGGGGTTAGAGGTAGAGCCGGTTCAATATTTGGATAAGTTTGCAATGGGTGATGCGGCTCGCCCTTGGTTAGCTGAGATCCGAGCAACTCCAGGACCACCACCACCACGGATCACAGTAAGGGTTCCCATACAGTGGGCTACCCTCAAATTTGAGGCAAAAGGGTGGCAAACATTTGTATGCAGTCGCATAGACCCGATACAGAATGAGAACAATCTCCTAGTCCCTCAGGTAGTCTTAGTTGCCTCCGTCATGGCGGGGTGCCCAATCAATGTGGGTGCCATCATGTCGGCCAACATGTCGATGGTTGTCAGGCAAGGTGAAAGCTTCTACCCGTATCCCAACACTAACACGGGGTATCTCACGAATGCAGGGGTGGAGCCCAGGAGCTCTGATACAAAGGTTCGGGCTAAGAAGCCCTTCTCATGGTATTCTCTAAAGGGCCCAAGGAACCCGAAGATCAAGGGTAAGTCGACTACTACCGTAGGCCAATCTTTTGAGCCATCGATGGTAGTTGCAGATTTAGCTACTATGCCTTCCACAACATCCGGGCCTTCCACCGAGACAACTGCCATGCCACCACCTCCATTTTCAGGGGCCATCAACATCAGTATCAGTCCATCCTCCACTTTTCATCCGCTCTTTGTGATTCGAGTCTCCTAGACACTAGCGAGCCTCAAAAACTGGATGCAGACAACTATTCCAAAGTTGTCTGACCTATCAGGTGTCGTTGCAGCACATGCCTCCACCCCAGCACCCCAGATTCCTTCGTCAATGGAGGAAACTTTGAAGAAGATATTAGAGAACCAGAAGACCATCATGGATACTTTGGTGGCACATGGGGGGAGAAATCGAGGAGCTTGGGAAGCAGGTGAAGAAGATGAGAAACTCCTAGGCTTCAAGGAAATCGATTGACAAGCTGAGTCGAGAGGTGACAAAGAAAGAAGCAGCTGGTGATCTTCCATTTGATTTACTGATGGAGACAGATCCATCAGTACCAGCAGACCCAGCAGCACCATCAACACCAGTGGCACCAGCTGGCTAGTCTGAGGAGCCATACCTCGATGCCCACACTACTGAGGCGGTGCTACAGATGTTCACCAACCCAGCTACTCCTCGAGTAGAGGATGATGAGATCCTGTTGGAGGAGCCTGGGGGTGGTGATGCTGCTATGGACACTGAGACCACATTGGGAGTCTTATATACTCTTTCCCTTCCTTATCTTTATTTTGTTAAGCATTGAGGACAATGCATATTTTTATTCAGGAGGGTGGAGTCCATTTTGATTTGACATTTGACATTGGCCTGTAATAACTAATAACATTTTCATTTTTATTTTTATCTTCTCTCTCTATTGATGTATATATTCTCTTTCCCTTTCTCGGTTTGTATATTCATTTTTTGCTTTTAGTAGTTTACTTCAAAGCTTCTTTATTTTGTTTTCTTAGTAGTCAAATGTTTAGCGTAATAGCTTCTTATTACTCTCATAGCTTCTTTTTTATTTAGTAGTTTCTTTTTATGTTTAAGTGATCAATAAGCCTTTGGTGTTCTTAATGCCACAGTTCTTTCCAAAGGTGGTTTTTGTGTGAACTGGGTGACTCTTACCAACGATGGATGGCGTGACAACCTTCTTAAGGGGTTGAGTCTGTTTTTGATGTTTAGGTAAGAATTGTAGTAATAATGAGTAAAAGAGTCAAGCATGCTTCACTTGGTACCAACACACTTAACTACATGCTTATGATTAAAAACAAGCTCTTGGAAAGAAATAGCTCTAGTTAGTGACCTTTTGACTCTTGTGTTGACTTAGTCAATCATCGAGTGGTTTAGTTGAACCATTAGTGATTTTCAATCTTGAATATGGTTGTTGTGGTCCATCGACTCTATCCTCTTTAACAATCCGATTGTGTGAGAGGTGAGATCTTTTGTTGCAAGTCAAGTACCCGTGCGAATGGTCTAGAACTTGCCCCGAATGTATTTCTAGGCGATATTTTAAGTTTTTCTTGGCTTGAGAAGTGATTGTAGGCTCTCCTTGACCCGTCTTGAAATTTTCCACGGCCTACCAATGATGTTATCCCTAGTAAACCCTTTTGAACCTAAAATCTTCCTCATTTGAAATCATGTTACAAGACTTTACCCATTTTGCAGTGACCCTCTTTTGGCACCCGAGTTTTGCTTAACACTCATGAGAAACAATTGTCTAAAGCATAAGTTTGGTGGAGAGACGAGGAGTTTGAAAGTGGTATCAAGGTGAAAAAAGAGAAAAGAAATTAAGAAAAGGGAAGGCAAAGAAAAAGAAAGAAAGAACAAAAGAAAAATGCAAAAAGAAAGTGAATAAATTGAAGAGTTAAGGGATTCAAAGAAAAGCAAAAAATGCAAATCATGGAGAAAACAAAGAAGGAGAAAATGAATATCATGACTAGGAAAGAGTGATGTCAAGTCTCTGTAGTTCCCCTAAGGAAAAGAAAATTCCTGAAAGAGTCGGCAAAGCATGAGACAAAAGACAAAATGGAGTGCTTAAGAAAAGATGAACCCGTTCTATTCCAACATTCCCTACCTTAGTCCAAAAGCCTTCATTACATTTCGAAAAATCCCTACGTGATTTCAATCCGAGTGAACTTACATTAGTGGTGATTTACATGAGGGGAAAGCATATGGTACTTAGAGCCGTACTTATGACATTCTATTGAGAGAGATGAACAAACATTTCACAAGTCCTCGAATTGAGTGTTACATTCTTAAGTAAGGTATGCTAACAGAGAGTAGAGGAGGAGGATTTTGGGATCCACAGTGACCTACATGAAAGGACGAACTTCCTTGATGAGTAAAATCAACTCTTGATGCTCTAGTGCCACATTAGAACTATTTATGCTTAAAAACTTCAAATCATTGCCTTGTTGATAATTCATAAGTGTTGTGGGTAATTGTTGGTCCCAACTGATGTATTTTTTATTCACCTTAGATTAGATGGAATAGCCTTTATCTTGTAAAGGTGGGAATTACATTATTTGCTTGAGGACAAGCAAAAGCTTAAGTTTGAGGGAGTTGATAAGTGGGAATTTTGACTACTTATTAGCACCTTTTTGACTTTGCTTTAGTCCAAAAGTGTTTAATTGCATTCCCGAAAACTGATGAAATATGCTTACTTGCAGGAGTATTGGAAAATGAGTCATTAATATGAAATACAACTCAATAAGGCGTGCTTTTGAACAAGGACAAAAATCAAGCACACAAGCTCAAGTGCGGACAACAGATTTCTATCCGCGGCTGCAGAATGTGAAGAAGAATTAGCAGAGCTTCACTGTAAAGTGTGGACCGTACAATAATTGTGCGGCCGCAGAAGTCAAAGTTCAGAGAGATCAACTTCAAGCTCATAAAGAAATGCGGCCGCACCAATAATTGTGCGGCTGCAGAAATCAATTATGCGACCGCACTCGGGAAATGTGCGGTCCGCAGAAGAACCCAATGCGGCCGCACCAAAAATTGTGCGGACCACATAACTTAAGTGATGCGGCCGCAATCTATAATTGTGTGGCCGTAGAGTCAACTCATGTCAAGAGCCGAAGAGAAGTGCAGACCGCACACAGAATTATGCGGCCGCAGAACCTCTGAAAGGGAAATTTTGTCCGAAAATTTAAGTTGTGTATAAATAGACTTCTTTCACAAAATTAAGTCAAGTTTTGAATTCTAAAAAGTTTGTAGCCGTTTTTCTTTACCCTTTTAGGCAACTTTAGCTTATATTTGTGATTTAACATTGGATTTTCATCAATTAATCTTGCAATATGAGTTTTATCATCTTTTCTTCTTTATTTTCTTCAATACCCAATATGAGTAGGCAGATTTTTAGCTAGGGTTGTGACCCAACCCTAGTGTGTGAACCTAATGGGTTTTTGATTTATTGTTTGTTTATGGTTGGGTGTTTATTATTTAACCTTGTTATTGCTTATAATTGCAAAATTAATGGTTGCAAACATTTGTTCATGCGTATTTGACTTAGTCTCTTCTTGAGAAAGAGAGGCTTAGTCTAGGAAACTTGGCTAACAAGAATTTGGGATGAAATCAAGAGATTGATAGTCCCAATTAAAGGGTTGGACCTAGATATAGTAAAACCCGACTTGCGCATTTTATCAGTTGTATTGTTCAATACCCATTTGGACTTGAGAAAGACAAATTGGGCAAAACCACTCTCTTACCGAGAGGTATTGAGTGGGTATTTGAGTGTTGATTTCTATAATACACCCCGACAATGAAACAAGATTTAAAGTTTACAACCCGTTAGGTAAACACCTAGGTGAAAGTCACAATACTAGGCCTTTTACGTATTTGAAAACAACAACAATAACAATATTCTCTATTTTCATACCTTAGATCATAAGCTTTAGCGTAACTTTAGAAGTAAAAAACAAAGCAACATCTGTGGAAGTGCAACTAAGATACTTCACGTGCGCTATCCCACAATATTCCACTAAACCCATCTACGCTCCTTGTGGATTCGATTTCGACTCCTTGTTTGGTATTATTATTGCAGTCCAACGTTTCACAACCCCGAATAAAGGTGTGACTTGGACGAGATCAATGCTCAAGCCTAGGATTTCGATATTATGTGCGAGGTAGAGAATGCCAAAGCAGAAGAAACTCGGGCCCGTAAGCTGGCCTTCCCTGAGGAAGACTCTGATAGCCTAAGTGAATTAAAGACGGAGAAGACCCCGAGAATGGAGATGAGACCGCCGATAAAGACCAAGCCACTTAGGACTTAGTATTTTTTTTGTTCTTCTTTTTGCACTTTTTCTGAGGCTGTTTTAGTCATTGTAAATTTTTTAGACTAGGCAGATTTGGACCTTGTAAAGAAAATTATTCTATATAAATATAAGGATTTATTTTCCCTTTGCTTTGTTACTTGTAATCACAAAGGTTGAAATGCCTTAGCATGAGACAATAAGGTTGCGTTCGAGGGTTCGAACAACCCTTGCCTTTATTAGAGTTTTTGGGGCTCGATATTATCGAAGTTTATCCCGAAGATGTCTTAAATTTGTGACAATGCCGAGGGTAGCCTTTTAGAATCGGTTCTGAAAGAATTTTTTCTTTTTCGAATGCCTATTTTTGTTACGGATTTCGGACGTCTCCGAGCCGTGTTAAATTGGATGTAGACTTTAGTTCGGCATCTGCCCATTAGGCTCATTTTCCCATTTTATCCAGACGTTCCCGAGATAATAATCCCCGAGTGGGGTGGCCGTGGCCGTGGCCTTTAGAAATCGGGGAGTTTCCTATTAGGTCTTTTTCCCCGAGGAGTTGGACGGCAGTCCCCGAGTGAGGGAGTGGTCATTCGTATTCCAGTTAAGTATTGCCCTTGGGTTCGTTTTTTTCTGGAGTAAGAACCTCTTTAAGAGATGTAAAAAGGAAAAAGTTTTAAACATCATATGTTTGCAAGGAAAGTACTTCCCTTTATTCTTGATCAAAATAGGCATACATGCATACATCGTTTAAGTCAAGGCTCGATCAATCTACGTAGGCACGGTTCGTTCTGACCGTTTGGACCTTAAAATAAATCCTATCTATCTAGGCCATACTTTTATGAAGTAGTTTCCTCGCTAGAGTTGATATTCGAAGATAATGCATATCCAAGGGTAGCCCCCCCTAGTATTCGAGGTTGATTGCAAAGGAACCTCAGATATTGTTAAATTGATCTTCGATGCCGATTCATAATCGGTCTTGATTCTAAGTTAGAACAATTTAGTGTTGCCTCGTTAAAAACCTCGCCGAAACACCCATTTGGGACAAAACCAGTCCAAGGGAAAAAAAAGTGCAACACGTGCTTTCAGATTATTCCGTTCGCCGAAAAATTCATCGTCGATTCTTGTTGACCACCTGCATGTGTTAGTATGACATAAAAATGAAATTAAAAAGGGGTCATACCTTAGCACTAATTTTGTTTTAGGTGTTACAATTTCTAATTGCTCGGCAGTTGTTCTCCACTCATCGTTCCGAGCTTGTGGGACACTTTTCCGGTGACCTCAAGAATCTTGTACGGTCCTTCCCAGTTCGAACCCAATTTTTCTCCATTCAAATTTTGGATGTTGAGGTAAATTTACTTAGCACTAAGTCCCCGATGCTGAATACCGAAGATTGGATCTTCAATTGTAGTATCTCTAGATCCGTTGTTTTTGGACGGCCAATAAGACGAGGGCGACTTCACGTCTTTCATCCAATAATTCTAGGCTTGTATTCATGGCCTCGTCATTTGACTCTTCTATTGCATATGGGAACCTGATACTCGATTCTCCGACCTCGACCGGTATTAGAGCTTTGGCGCCATACACTAATGAGAACGAGGTAGCCCCTTACTAAATTTTGATATTGTGCGGTATGCCCAAAGAACCTCAGGTAAAAGTTTCTTCCACTTTCCTTTGGCGTCGGTTAGACTCTTCATAAGATTTTGGATAATGGTCTTGTTGGTCGATTCAGCTTATCCGTTCCCGCTAAGATGATAAGGTGTTTATAGGATTCTTTTGATCTTGTGATCCTTGAGAAATTTAGTCACCTTACTGATGAGGAACTGCTTTTCATTATTGCACATAACTTCGGAAGGCATCCCAAATCGACATATGATGTGATCTCAATTGAAGTCGATGACTTCCTTCTCCTTGACTTTCTCGAAATCCTGTGTTTCAACCCACTTAGAGAAATAATCAGTCATAAATAAAATAAATTGAGCTTTACCTGAGGCCCATGTAAGAGGGCCAACGATGTCCATTCCCCACTTCATGAACGTCCAGGGGGACAGGACCGAATGGAGTAGCTCATCGGGTTTGTGAATCATCACTGCATGTCTTTGGAACTTGTCACATTTTTGAAAAAACTCTTTCTCATTTTTCTCCATGTTGATCCAGTAGTATCCTGCTCTGACTACTTTGTGGACCAATGATTCGGCACCGGAATGATTTCCGCAAGTTCCCTCATGGACTTCCCTTAGAACATCTTCAGTATCTCCTGGTCCCAAACATATTGATAATGGACCATCAAACATCCTTCTGAACAAGGTTCCGTCTTCTGACAAGGTGAATCATGCTGCCTTTGTGCGTAGGGCTCTCGATTCTTTTGGATCTGAGGGAAGCTTCCCATTCTTCAAAAAAATTATGTATTTGTTTCTCCAATTCCAGGTCAAACTTGTGGAGTTTATCTCGGTGTAGCCTTCTTCGACCACTAACCTCATGAGTGGTACGACAACTCCCGAATTGAGTTTGTTGTCTTCGACCGATGACCCTAGGTTTGTGAGGGCATCGACTTCACTATTCTGATATCAAGACACATGTTTCAAAGTCCATTCCTTGAATCGGTGTAAAGTTACTTGTAGCTTATCCACATATCATTGATTTTGTTCTTCTCAAACTTCAAAGGTTCCGTTAACCTGATTCACTATGAGGAGGTAATCGCATTTGGCTTCGATCACCTCCGCTCCGAAGCCTTTGGCTAGTTCGAGACCTGCAATCATGGCCTCATATTCGGCCTCATTATTAGTCAATTTTACAGTTCTAATAGATTTTCTAACCACGTTACCTGTGGGTGGTTTTAGCACGATGTCGAGTCTAGAACCCTTTGTGTTCGAAGTACCGTCCGTAAAGAGGGTCCAGATTCCCAAGGATGTACCCGAATTTACTAATAGTTCTCTTTCAACCTCGGGTACTAGGGCCGGTGTGAAGTCAGCCATAAAGTTAGCCAAGATTTGAGACTTGATGGTTGTTTGGGGTCGATATTCAATATCGTACCCACTGATTTTGACTGCCCATTTGGCCAACTGTCCCGAAAGCTCGGGCTTATGCAAAATATTTCGAAGTGGATAAGTTATTACAACACATATGGGATGACATTGAAAGTATGGTTTTAGTTTCCTAGAGGCTCTTATCAAAGCGAGCGCCAATATTTCTAGATGGGGATACCTAGTTTCGGCCTCAGCTAAGGTCCGACTAACATAATAGATAGGGAATTGCATACCTCGTTCTTCTCGCACCAAGTAAAGTTGTTCATCTGCCCTCGACGTGTGAAGCAACGACGGGCTCGATAAATACCGTTTAAGCTCATACAAGGCTTGTTGGCATTCTGGAGTCCATGTGAAGTTATTCTTATTCTTCAACAACAAGAAGAATCGATGACTCTTGTCGGAGGACCTCGAGATGAATCGCCCCAGGGCAGCTATGCGCCCTGTTAACCTCTGCACGACCTTTACGTTTTCTACTATGGTTGATCTCAATTCCTCTATTGGATACCATGAAGCCGAGAAATTTGCCGGAGCCGACCCCGAACGCACATTTTTCTGGGTTAAGCTTCATGTTGTATTTCTTCAATAAACTGAAACATTCCTGGAAATGCTTGAAATGGTTCTCTTCTCGCAGGGACTTAACTAGCATGTCATCAATATAAACTTCCATAGATTTCCCTATTTGTTCTTCAAACATCCAGTTTACTAGGCGTTGATAAGTTGCACCGGCATTTTTTAAATCCAAACGGCATTGCATTATAATAGTAAGTACCATACTTTGTGATGAAAGAGGTGTTATCCTGATCTTCCGGGTTCATCTGTATTTGGTTGTACCCAGAATAGGCATCGAGAAAACTGAGGATCTCGTGGTCGGCCGTGGCATCAATCATGCGATCGATATTAAGCAAAGGAAAAGAATCCTTGGGGCATGCTTTATTTTGATCTTTGTAATCTACACAAACCCTAAGTTTGTTTCTTAGGGACTACTACTATGTTTTCTAACCATTCGGGATATTTTACTTCCCGAATAGACTCTATTTTAAGAAGTTTGGTTACCTCGTCTCTGATGAAAGCAGGTTTGAGCTCGAACTGGGGGCTTTTTTTGTGCTTCACCAGATGGAACTTCAGGTCCAGGCTTAGTTTATCGGTGGTGATTTCCGGTGGGATCCCTTTTATATCGAGATGTGACCAAGAAAAATAATCCATGTTAGTTTTAAGGAATTAAATACGTTTTCCCCTGAGCTCGAGAGCTAGCCCCGTGCCCAAGTATACCTTTTGTTCGAGCTGATGTTCGGTTAGTATGATTTGTTCCAGCTCTTCGTCCGTTGACTTGGTGGCGCCTGAATCATCGAGGACTATGAAGGATAAAGGAACCCCATAATCATTATCCTCGTCAGTCCCATGCTTTATTGGGTCGAGACCGGTGTCTGTGGTTGCTATTTGACCTCATGTTTTCCCTTCAAATTTGACCCTTCCGCTGATGAGAGTGCCAATATCGATATCACTTCATTGACGGAAAACATTTGTTTGGCGGAGGGTTTCTCCCCATAGACTGTTCTGACTTCCTCTAGTGTCGGTAACTTTAGAACCTAGTGAAGGGTCGAGGACACTTCCCTCATGTTGTGGATCCATGGTCTCCCAAATAGGGCGTTATACCTCATATCGTTCTCGATCACATGGAACTTCATCTCTTGGATGGTCCTGGCCACATTCAGTGGCAAAGTTATCTCGCCTTTGGTGGTTTTGCATTCCATGTTGAAGACGTTTAGTACTCGGACCACAGGCATAACATGATCCTGTAGGCCGAGCTATTTTACGACCCTCGATTGAATGATTTTGGCCAAGCTACCTGGATCTATTAAAACGCGTTTAACTTGAGTCTTTTTCATAAGTACATATATTACCAATGCGTCGTTATGGGGTTGCACGGTCCCTTCTGCGTCCTCTTCATTGAAAGACAAGGTTTCTTCTGGTATATAATCCCGAGTTCGCTTCTCCCTTGTGATCGACATCTTGGTGCTTTTTAATACTGGTCCTTGGGGAATATCGACCCCTCCAACAATCATTTCAATCACGTGTTGTGGATCTTCTTGCTCGTTCTATTTTTTTGAATCTCCGTATATGAAGTGATTCTTGGCTCGATCACTCAAGAATTCCCGAAGGTGACCATCGTTTGAACAACCGGGCTACTTCCTCCCATAGCTATCTGCAATATTCTGTTCTATGTCCAAGCTACAATATTTTTGTGAAGGTTTTATCAAGTTACAAAAGGCACTAGGGATGCAACTTACACCTAGGCGAGTACCTAACGGGATCTAAAATCTAGGATAAACTTGTTGGTTATGGGCTCGTGATATAACCTCACACTCAATTACTCACCGTATACCTCTCGGTAGTTTGGGTGACTTTGCCCGAATTGGCTTTCTCAATCCTAGTTGGGTGTTTCAACAAAGCAAGTGAAATTGACTCAAGTCTGGTATTACTATCTCTAGTTTCTACCCTTTAATTAGGGCTATCAATCTCTTGAATTCACCCCAATTCTTTGTTAGCCTATTTTACCTAGACTTGGGTCATCTTTCTCAAGAACAACCCTAGTCAAAGAGACATGAATCAGTGTTTGCAACCACTAATTAAGTAGATTAAGCATGAAATAGGCTAAATATCACTGACACAATAACAAGTAAACCCTAAAATTAAGACCCATTAGGTACCCACACTAGGGTTGGGTCACAACCCTAGCTAATGGGTCTAGCAACTCATATTCATGGAAGAAATCAAAATAGTAGATGAAATTAAAGCCATAAATGTCAAATACAAAGATAAAATCTAAGATTAAGAGTGAAATCTATTCTAAAGCTACTCAAAAGGTAAAAGGCTGCTATCCACGAGCTCCCTAAAACTTTATATACCCTAAAAATGAGAAAGAGAAATATTCATACACAGATGAAATTACTGGACAAAAATGTCCCTACGGAGGTTCCGCTATCAGCGAAAAATCAAGCGCCCCAGCGGAATAGCTTCCACGGCCACACAATTATGAGTGCGGACCGTGCTTCTTCAACTGGAAACTTCTCTGAACCGTGTTTCCGCTCCTAGAGGAATCTTGAGCGCCCAAGCGGAACTGGATAGCGCGGCAGCAGAATTTTAACGCTGACAACGCTCTTGCGAAGGACCACCTTTGACAACTCTCTGAACTTGAAATTCATGTCTCAGCGGATTTCCCACCGCGACCGCGCTTTAGGTTTTGCGGCCGTGCTTTTATTGCGCTCTCAGCGGTTCCAAATGGGGCAAAATCCAGCTCTCTGAATATTTTTCCGCTGCAGCTCTTAGGATTCCGCCCCAGCGGTTATGCTTCCGTTGTAGCGCTTTTGTAGAGTTCATGGCATGTGCAAGTTCGACTCCTTTTTAAGTTGGTTTTGGCGTCCTTGCCTCAATTTGATCCAAACCCTGCAAATAAGCACCTTGCATTAGTTTTCGGGAATACCTTAGTGCATTTTGCCCCAAAACCTAAGCAAAAGAGAGTAAATAGTAGGTAAAAATCCATAGTTATCAACTTCCCCAAACTTGCTTGTCCTCAAACAATCAAGGTAATTCCCACCTCTACAAGAAAAAGAAGTATAATTTCAGCTGTTCAAATGTAACTTCATCAAGCTTCAATTGGGACTAACAATTACCCTCAACACAAATGCATTATTGACAACATTATCAATGACTTTCCTAGTTCCCTAGATCTAATGTGACACCAAAACTTCAAGAGTTGACTTAATTCATCAAAGAGATTCGCTCTCTCACGTAAGTCACTGTGGATCCTAGACTCCTTCTCATTTACTCTCCATGAGCTCATCTCACCTTATAGAATGTTCGCTCAAAACCGAGATTATCAAAAAGTGAACTCTTCACTCTCAAAAGAATACCACAAGTTCGGCTCTAAGTACCATAGGCTTGCCCCTCGTGTAAATCACCACTAATGTAAGCTCACTCAACTTGAAATCCTATAGGGCTTTAATGGGATGTAATGAAGACTTTTTGGATCAAATTCGGGCATAATGAACTATGATAGAATATCTTTCCTTAATCACTCCGTTTCCACACTTTGGCTCATGTTTTTCTTGACTCTTTGTGTCATTTTCTCTTCCCTTGGGGAACTTAGAGAGACTCATATCGCTCTTTCTTCTATTTGAGGCTCATTTTTCTCCCTTTCTCATTATTCCAAGCCTTTCAACGTTGTTGCATTGAATCCTTTCAACTTTCCCTTTTCTTTTTGACATGTTTCCTTTTTTGGCTTTTCATCCTTTTCCTTGTCTTTCCTTCTCATCAATTCCTTTTAATTTTTTGGAACATTTAATCCCTTTGCATTTCCTTGTGTCACCCCCAAACTTATGTCTTTGACTATTGTTCATCACGAATGCTCAGGAAAGATTTGGGTGCCAAGAGAGGGTCATTATAGAACGGATGAAGGTTTGTATTGTAGTTTTTGAACGGAAAGGCTTAGTATCAAAGGGGTTGACTAAGGATATTATCACGGTAGTCTATGGAAGTCTTCAAATTCAAAAAGGGACCAAGGAGAGCCTATAATCACTTCTCAAGTCGAGCTACACTTAGAATTTCTCCTAGAAAAACACTTGGGAAAAGTTCTAGACTTGTTGGCACGACACTTGGGATTTGCTATTCAAAACCTCACCTCTCAAGCCACAAGATCGTTAAAGAGAATAGAGTCGAGGGTCCACAAAAACCTTAGCTTAGATTGAAAACTCACATATGGCTGCAAGCACCACTCAATGACAGTTCTAGACAACTCAAGGTTCTACGGGTCATAACTAGAGCTAGACTCGTCTACAATTTGTCTCTAACTATGAGGTCAAAGGTAAATATGCTGGTGCTAAGTGAAGCTTACTCGAGTCACATTTATTCATTACTACCAAATAAAAGAAAAACAAAAACAAAAACAAAAACAGACTCAATCCCTTGAGAAGGTTGTCACGCCATCTATCGTAGGGAAGAGACACCCGGTTCACACAATTTCCGCCCTTGGAAAGAACCGTGGCATTAAGAAAACCAAAAGATTATTGATAACGAAGAAGTAAAAAGAAGCTATAAGTTCAAAAAGAAACTACTAAAGGAAATAAGAAGCTAAACTATAAAGGAAAACTGTAAAAGAAGTTAAAAAGTAAAGTTACAGAAAGTAAAAAATTAATATGTACAATAGGGGATTAAGACAAATATATATCATAGGGGAATGAATATATACATGAAAAGGAAACTTTTTATATACATACCAAACATAAAAACAAACCAAAAGTCTGGAAATTAAGCACGAGGAATACAAATAAAGAAAAGAAAACAGTATTACGAGTTATTATAGACCAAACCAAAAATATCATCCAAATGCCTGAATCATCAAATAAGGGCACCCCAAAAAAAGATTAGCAATTCCCTCAATGATAAATGCAAAAAATAGAGTAGGGGAAGGGGTAGAGAGTAGAAGAGAACTCCCTAAGATGCCTTAGTCTACATCGGGGTCGGGTTAGTTGCAGTGAATGGATCAATGGCAGTCACTATAGCAGGGTCTTGTGGTTGGGAAGATGCCTCTCCCGCTAGATCCTCCAGCTGGATCTCCATATCATCTGTTTGGGGAATGACTCCTCTCCCCACTGGTGCAGAAGTAGCCTCCTGCTTTGGAACCTGTGTTGTGAGCTGCGGGGGCAGGTTCTCATATGAGTAGATCAAGGGGGATGTCCCCCGCTGACGTGAGCTTGGCTACTTCCTTTTTCAGCTCCTCATGGGTCTTATTCATCTCGTCCTGACTCTTCTTCATCTTCTTCACTACCTTACCCAATGACTTGATTTCTTTCTCGTGTGTTCCCAAGGACTCCAAGATCTTCTTTTGGTTGTCAGCTAAGCTACTTAAGGTCTCCTGCAATGTTGGAGGAAACTAAATCTGGGCTGGGGCTGTCTGGGCTGCAACGGTAGTGGATAGGTCAGCTGGCTTTGAAGAAGCTACCTACAACCAGTTGCTGATACTTGCCAATGTCTGGGTCACCCTCAGAGCAGCCTGAGGGTATGTGGAAGAGGATGGAACTGAGGCAGTAACAAAGGTAGATGGTCCGGAGGGAGGCTGTGGCATGGCAGCAGAGGAATCCTCAGCAAGAGTAAAAGGCTCAGAACCTGTAGGAGCGGTGGCTTTGCTCTTTTCTTTGGGGTTGTCTGGGACCTTCAAACTGTACCAGGAGAATGGCAATTTTGGCTTCACCTTCTGATCAAAATCCCTTCCCTCAACTCCCTGGTCCTAGAAGAACATAGTGAGGAAGTTAGGGAAGGGATAAGAGTGCTCATTCTTCTGGACAGTCCTGGTGATCACCCTCGCCATTATATTCCCGACGTTGATCGGGAACCCTGCCATAATTTCCCCCACAATAAGAGCACGGGAAAGAGGCATGTCACTGTCATGCAAAGTGGGGTCTATCCTGCTATATACAAATGTCACCCAGCCCTTTGCCTCAAAGCTCAATGTGTTTCTAAAGATAGTAGCTCGTAGTGTCAGCCACGCCGGAGTAGTCCCAGGAATAGAAAGCACGGAGGCCAGCCATAGGTGAGCTAACTCACCTAACTCCACCTTCTTCAAGTAAAGGGTCTCATCTTCATGGTTGAAACAAGCATAATCATTGAGTGCCTCGCCATTGAAAAGTATATTCTTGTTCCGAACTTTGGATAGGTATATGCCCTTTTTGATGTGGGCAACATTGGCGTAGAATTCTTTGACCACAAATTCATTGGCCTCTTGAACCCCGTTGGTGAAGAATTTCCACCCCACCCTTTCGTTGAATTGCCTTTTGATGTTTGGGTTGTGGGGTAGAAAGTCCCTCTCAATGAATGGTCTCTCCAAGACAAGTGACCTCTGAGGCCACCATTCTCTAAACTTGTTATAAGCTGGTTCGGAGACGAAATGGTCCTGCCAAAATGCCGGATTCCGGGACCTGAGTAACCCCCTTGTTTGTGTATCACCACCCCTGCCATCATCTGGGGAATCATCATCACTGTCAAGATCAACTGGAGAAGGTGTGGTGGATGGAACTGCTGCACCAGGGGCCGGAGGAGGTGGAGTATCACTACAGACTCAAGCTATCTGAAGAGACCGATGTTGTAGGCTCATTCACAAGACGCCGAGGATGAGACTGTGCCTCCGCTTGAGCTGGGCCACTATCCCCCTCCGAAATTTCCCGCGAGGGAACATATTCACTTGATTCTGAGGGGTATGGAGTGGGCCTCCGAAGTGTTGTCTTGTTTTCGATTATCTTTCTCGGGCTAGGGGTGCTGCTGCTTGTTTACCCCTACCACGACCCCGAGAGGAATCTTCCCTTCTGGATTGTTTTTCCGAGCCACCTCTTGATAGAACCATTGTCTGCAAACATATAAATGAAAGATCATTAGTATATAGTATACAATTACCCAATAGATGCAAACATATACATGTCACAGAGTATCACATCACAGGTAACACCGCTGTCAGCGGAAAAGGGTCCGCTGCAGCGGAATGCCAACCGCTGTCAACGGAAAAATGGTTGCTGCAGCGGAAGGTGGGGATCATACTACCCACTTGCAGAAGTTAGAAAAGCGCTGAGCACAGAAAACTGAACGCGACCGCGGAAGTCTCACTGCTGTAGCGGAAAAACAAACGTGGATGCGGAATTGCTTTAGCCATTCTTTGAACCTCAATTCCGCTGTCCGCGGAAAAGTGACCACTGCAGCGGAAGGCCAACCGTTGTCAGTGGAATTTTGGCCGCTGTAGCGGAAAATCCTATTCAAAAATCCATTCAACTGAACAATCCGCTGCAGCAGAATTTAAACTTGATGTGCACTGACCACTTTTTCAAAGACTATGGTTTATCAATATTTTAAATTAGGCACTAATCAATTAAAATTGAACACCCCAGACCCTATTAGGCAACAAAAATTCACTACCCATTAATTATTACTACCTGGTGAAATATGCTTGTGAGTTATGTCTGTAATACACCATCTAAAAAGGAAAAATTAAGAAGAAGCAAACAAAAAAGGAAAAATCTACCAGTAGAATCAAGGAATTGAACATACCAAGAGTAAGATTTGATGTAGGATGAAGACAGGGAGCTTAGATGCATAGTAAGGAATAGTATGAACAGTAAAAAGGAGGTTGTCAAATGTTAAAGTGAGAAAAGGGTTAAAGGATGAGGCCCCATCTATTTATACTAAACCCCAGGACCCCACACCGCCTTACCTAGCACAGCAACGGAATTTACCGTTGACCGCGCTTTTTGTCTTTTGAAGAGCTGTGGCTGGAACAATTCCACTGTCAGCGGAATTGTGATCGCTGCAGTGGAAACAGGCAGCTGTCAGCGGAATTTTGGATGCTGCAACGGAATAAACTTCAGAGAGCAGGATTTTTGTGTTCCATCATTCCGCGTCCGCAGAACTAATCTGCCTCAGCGTAATTGCAACCGCTGGCCGTGGAATTTTGAATGCGGCAACAGTTTTCTGCACCTTAGCCCAATTTCCAGATTATGTCCTGCACTGCATCAAACAAGTCCTACACAAATCTCACAAATAATTAGTTTAAGAAAATCTAATCTAAGAAGAATAAACGAAACAGAAAGAAAAATCACCTGGGTTGCCTCACAAGAAGCGGTTGATTTAACGTCACGGCACGACGCATGTTACCATCATCAATTGAACTTTAACAAAGCCACTACGTGGCTATCCTCAAACTTCCCCAAATAGTTCTTGACACGATGCCCATTTACCCGAAAGATTTCACCATTTTTGTTCTTTAGATCAAGGGCACCAAAAGGTGTGACCAACACCACCTCAAAGGGACCACTCCATTTGGATTTGAGATTTCCTGGAAAGAGACGCAACTAGGAGTTGAAGAGTAGTACCAAATCTCCCACTTTGAATTACCTTTTCTTGTCATACTTGTCATGCAAATATTTCATTTTCTCCTTACAATGAAGATCTTGAATAGGCATGAAACCTAAATTCGTCAAGCTCATCGAGATGTTCAACACGGAGGTTTGTTGCAGTGTCCCAATCAAGATTCAACCTCTTCAAGGCCCATAATGCTTTGTGCTCCAGCTCAATCGGCAAGTGACACGCTTTACCATACACCAACCGATACGGGGACATATCGATCAGAGTTTTGAATGCAGCCTTATAAGCCCATAGCGCGTCATCAAGCTTTCTTGACCAATCGGTCCTATTGGCATTTACAGTCTTAGACAAGATGTTCTTGATTTCCCGATTTGAAACTTCTACTTGTCCACTAGCTTGAGGATGGTAAGGAGTGGAGACTTTGTGATTTACCCCATATTTAGAAAGCAACGTATCAAAAGCACTATTACAAAAATGAGACCCCCAGTCACTTATAATTGCCCGAGGTGTCCCAAACCGTGTGAAAATGTTCTTCTTGAGAAAAGCAACTACACTTTGGGCTTCATTGTTGGGCAAAGCCACGACCTCGACCCACTTTGAGACATAATCAACCTCCAAAATGATGTAGGCATTACCACACGAACTAACAAAAAGGCCCATGAAGTCTATGCCCCACACATCAAATATGTCAACTTCAAGGATTGTTGTGAGGGGAATTTCATCCTTCTTTGATATGCCACCCGCTCTTTGACACTCGTCACATATCTTCACATATTCACTCGCATATTTATACAAAGTTGGCCAATAAAACCCACAACTCAGAACTTTAGAAGCTCTCATTTCCATACCGTGATGACCACGGTATGGAGATGAATGACAAGAATCAAGAATGCTCATTTGTTCTCCCCCGGCGTATCACTCTATCATTGAAAATTTTAAACAAGTAAGGATCATCCCAATAATAATCCAAGTTGTCCCGTATAAGATTATTTCTTTCGTTAGAAGAGATCTCACACGGGACAATGTCGACAACAAGAAAATTGGCGATGTCCGCAAACCAAGGCATATCATGCATGGAAACCGAAAGGAGCTCCTCATCCGAAAAAGCATCATTAATCTCAAGACCATATTTTGGCTTTCCCTGCTCCTCTAACTAGGACAAATGATCGGTAACTTGATTTTCACTTTCCTTCCCATCAACAATCTCAAGATCAAATTCTTGGAGCAACAAGACCCACCTCATAAGACTAGCTTTGGAATCCTTCTTCGTCATCAAATACCGGAGCGCCGCATGATCGGTGTGAACAATCACCTTGGCGCCCATGAGATAGGGTCTAAATTTTTCCATAGAAAACACAACAGCCAACAATTCCTTCTCCGTGACAGTATAGTTAACTTAGGCATCATTCATAGTTTTGCTTGCATAATATATAAGATGAAATATTTTGTTCACCCTTTTCCCCAAGACCGCTCCCACCGCCACGTCACTTGAGTCACACATAAGCTAAAAAGGAGAGCTCCAATTTGGTGCAGTGATGATAGGAGTGGTAGTTAACTTATACTTCAACAACTCAAAAGCTTTCACACATTCTTAATTTAATTCAAACTTCACGTCATTGTCTAATAGCTTGCATAGGATTTTTACCACTTTAGAAAAATCTTTGATGAACCTCCGGTAAAATCCCGCATGTCCAAGGAAACTTCGAACTCCCTTGACGGAAGTCGGAGGAGGAAACTTGGAGATAATGTCGATCTTGGCTTTTTCCACTTCAATGCCATCTTTTGAGATCTTATGGCCGAGGACAATGCCCTCCTCGGCCATAAAATGGCATTTCTCCCAATTCAACACAAGATTAGTTTCTTCACACCGGGCGAGAACCTTATCAAGATTTTGCAAACACTCATCAAATGAGTCCCCAACCACACTAAATTCGTCCATGAAGACTTCGAGACAATCCTCCACCATATCCGTGGATATCGTCATCATGCACCACTGGAATGTAGCGGGTGCATTGCACAATCCGAATGGCATCCTAGAGAAGGAAAATGTCCCGTACGGGTAGGTGAAGGTTGTTTTCTCCTGATCTTCTTGGGCTATAAGAATCTGATTGTAGCCTGAATACCCATCCAAGAAACAATAGAAGGCCCGCCCAGCAAGTCTGTCAAGCATCTGGTCCAAAAATGGCAATGGAAAGTGATCCTTTCGGGTCACCTTGTTCAGCTTCCTATAGTCCATACAAACCCTCCATCCAATCACGGTCCGAGTGGGAATCAACTCATTCTTATCATTTTTCACCACTGTCATACCACCCTTTTTCGGAACACATTGCACTGGTGAAGTCCAAGCACTATCAGAGATTGGATAAATAACCCCAGCATCTAGCCATTGATTATCTCCTTTTTGACCACCTCTTGCATCGCCTTGTTCAACCTCCGTTGATGTTCCACAGACGGTTTTGCATCATCTTCAAGAATAATTTTGTGCATGCAAAAGGCGGGGCTTATGCCCCGAATATCGGCTATGGTCCATCCAATTGCTTTCTTTCTCCTTTGGAGCACTTCAATAGTTGAGTCTACCTGCACTTGGGTTAAACAAGCAGAAAGTATAACAAGTAAAGTACAAGCAGAGCCCAAGAATTCATACCTGAGGTGTGGTGGGAGAGGCTTCAACTCCAAGGTTGGTGGCTCCTCGATTGAGGGCTTTGTCGGTGGAGTCTTTTGATATTTCAAATCCAAAGAGAGCTTGCGGGGTCCATAAGAATAGGATCACATGCCTTGCAATGCATTAGTGCACTCAACCAAGCCATCCGTCACAACATCCTCATGGTTCAATAAGACTGCTTCCATGGGATCCTCTACATTGATCATTGAACTTGTATCATAATTATCATATTGGTTACTAGATCCACAAAAGATCACACCCCCGTACTATTTGGTTGCCGCATTGAGTTGCATACATGGAAAACGACCTTTTTATTACCCACTTGGAAGGTGAGATCACCGGCCTCCACATCTACCAAAGCCTTCCGGGTTGCTAGGAAAGGTCTTCCCAAGATAATCGACACGTCATAGTCGACTTCACAATTCAATATCACAAAATTCGCAGGCAAGATAAATTTGTCGACCCGTACCAAAACATCATCAATAATACCCAGGGGCCGCTTCGCAGTTCTATCTACCATTTGAAGTCTCATCGAAGTTGCTCTCTATTGGCCAATTCCCAAATTTTTAAAGGCAGAGTAAGGCATCAAATTGATACTAGCACCCAAGTCACATAATGCCTTTGCAAAGTCCGCACTGCCAATTGTACAAGGAATAGTGAATGCGCCGAGATCCTCTAGTTTGGGTGCCATTGAGAATACAATTGCACTCATTTGGTGGGTCATTTTGTTTGTCTTGCACTCCATGGATATCGTTTTTGACACCAAGTCTTTCATAAACTTGGCGTACCCCGGCATTTGTTCAAGAGCCTCAACTAGTTGTACATTGATAGACAAACTCTTCATCATTTCTATGAACTTCTTGAACAAATTTTCATTCTTCTACTTTTTCATTCTTTGAGGATAAGGAGGAGGAGGCCTGGGCAATGGGGCCTTGGCTTTTGGAACAACCGGTTCCGGTATGTTAATTACGTGTTCCCTAGATGGGTTCACGTCATTTTGCATTTCCTCCTCATTGTCATTGATGTCAATCCTCACTTCACTATTCATAGGCTCTTCACTCACTAGCCTAACCTCAATAGGAACATCATCTTTTTGCATTTCATAATCATCACATACAACCCTCTTTTGCTTGGAGGTACTTGCTTCACCACCTCGACCACTCCTTGTGGTCACCGCCATTGCATGTCCGGTATTGTTGTTGTTCCCACCCTTTGGGTTCACTACCGTGTCACTAGGTAGTGCCACCTTAGGGCGATTGTTCAAAGCTTGTGATATTTGCCCCATTTGGAACTCAAGATTGCGGATGGAGGTAGTGTGGGAGGCAATTTGAGCATCCAAATCCGAAATCCGCTCCATCATCTATTTAAACATATGCTCGATCCGTCCCATATCATTGCTTGACAAACTCGGACCTTGGGATTGATAGGGGGTGGATTGTTGGGTTGTTGATATATCGGGGGCCTTTGAAAGCCCGACCCCCGATTACCGTTTCCACCCCAATTGCTATTATTATTCACATGCCAATTGTTGTTGTTGCCTCCCCATTGTTTATTGTTGTTGTTCCCCCAGTTATTAGAGTTGTTATTGTTGTTCCAGTTTCCTCACCCTTGATTGCTCCAATTTTGGTTGTTTCCTTGAGATCTCCACTGTTGGTTTGGAGTATTGCTCCTTTGTCCTTGGAAATTGTTTGCATACATCACATCCTCATTCTGCTCATCATAGGAATCATCATTGTTGTATCCACTCACACCTTGCTCACTTTGATCATTGTGGCTTACCATTTGTTGGCCACGTTGTCTTCGCTTGTTGACCAATATATTGACCCCTTCCATAGCATGAACTTGCTTTGGTCCTTCGATTTGCTAAAGTTATGCCTTGGCAAGTTGGTTCATAGTTGTTGTTAGCTCAACAATGGCATGTCCATGGTCTTGGAGTTATTTATGAAGATTAATCACACTCGGGTCACCTTGGGGCACACTAGCCCAACTTTGCCATGCTGACGAAGTGTCAGCCATTTCATCAAGAATATCACAAGCTTCATCATAAGATAACTTCATGAAGTTCCCCCCGGCTAATTGGTTGACCACACACTGATTGGTTGTGTTTATGCCCCGATAAAATGTTTGTTGAATCATAGTTTCTGTCATGTTGTTATTGGGGCATTCCTTGACCATCGTTGTGTATCTCTCCCAAATCTCATGGAGGGGTTCGTTTGGTTCCTGCTTGAATGCCAATATTTCATCCCTCAAAGCTGCCATGTGTCCGGGTGAGAAAAACTTGGAAATAAACTTGTCCGCCAACTCATCCCACATAGAGATGGAATGGTTGGGGAGTCGTTCAAGCCAATCCAATGCTTTCCCTAGGAGGGAGAAAGGGAATAGTCTGAGCCTCAAAGCATCCTCTGACATGTTGGTTTGCTTGCTTCCCCAACAGGTATCAAGAAACCCTTTTAGTGTTTGTAGGCATTATGATGGGGGAGCACCCGTGAAATATCCTCGCTGCTCTAATAATTTCAACATGACATTTGTAATTTATAAATTGCTCGCCCGGGTTCTAGGTGGGACAATTGCACTGGCATATTCCTCATTTGGAAGCACCTGAGGAGATGCTCTTGGAGTAGGCGGGGAGGGTCTATGATATTTTCATTGGCATTGTCCTGGCGGCCTCGTCTTTGAGCTTGAAGTACTAGATGCACCTCATCATCCCTGTTATCATCTATCTCCTCCCCTGGTATAACATTGCCGAGAGGATCAACCATTAGTACCTGAAGCGATTGAAACACACAAGTTAATAAAATAGAAGGAAAGAAAAACAAACTACACAACTAATCGAATAGATAGCCAACACCGCTTAACTCCCCGGTAACGGCGCCAAAACGTGATTCGAAGTCCTACCTATACCACTATAGAATGGAAAGACAGCGTCAATGTAGCTTTTACCCGATACGATCGGGATCGAAATCTACAGGGAGTTAGATGATTGGAGTTGAGTTCCTATTCGACTTAGCAATGTGTATTGTCCTTAATTAC
Organism: Nicotiana undulata; assembly: GCA_005239495.1. Taxonomy (NCBI): domain Eukaryota; kingdom Viridiplantae; phylum Streptophyta; class Magnoliopsida; order Solanales; family Solanaceae; genus Nicotiana; species Nicotiana undulata. Next base: position 25,017 of record ML243317.1, read on the forward strand.
TCTTCTAAACATAGGTGGTTTTGATTCTATATTGGTTTTAATACTAATGATTACTACTAACAAGCTAGCTACAATATTTTTGTGAAGGTTTTAGGCGAGTACCTAACGAGATCTAAAATCTAGGAAAAACTTGTTGGTTATGGGCTCGTGATATAACCTCAAAATCAATTACTCACCCTATACCTCTCGGTAGTTTGGGTGACTTTTCCCGAATTGTCTTTCTCAAGCCTAATTGGGTGTTTCAACAAAGAAAGTGAAATTGGCTCAAGTCACGTATTACTATCTCTAGTTTTTACCCTTTAATTGGGGCTATCAATATCTTGAATTCACCCCAATTCCTTGTTAACCTATTTTACCTAGACTTGGGTCATCTTTCTCAAGAACAACCCTAGTAAAAAAAGCATGAATTAGTGTTTGCAACAACTAATTTAGTAGATTAAGCATGAAAAAGGCTAAATATCACTAACACAATAATAAGTAAACCCTAAAATTAAATACCTATTAGATACCCACACTAGGGTTGGGTCACAACCCTAGCTAATGGGTCTAGCTACTAACATTCATGGAAGAAATCAAAATAGTAGATGAAATTAAAGCCATAAATGTCAAATACAAAGATAAAATTTAAGATTAAGAGTGAAATCTATTCTAAAGTTACTCAAAAAGGTAAAAGGTTGCTATCCACGAGCTCCCTAAAACATCAGATACCCTAAAAAAAGAGAAAAGAAGTATTTATACACAACTAAAATTACTGGACAAAAATACCCCTACGGAGGTTTCGCTGTCAGCGAAAAATCAAGCACCTCAGCGGAACAACTTCTGCGGCCGTGCAATTATGAGCACAGACCGCGCTTCTTCAACTGGTAATCTCTCTGAACCGTGTCTCCACTCCCAGCGGAATCTTGAGCGCCCAAGCGGAACTAGATAGCGCGACAACGGAATTTGAAGAAGAAACATAAGTAGAAGATGAATTAAAGCTCATAATTGTAAATTACAAGATGATAATTGAAGTACTATGGCTAAAGCTAAGCTAAAATTTCTCAAAATAGCTAAAAAGTACTGTTCACATGTTCTCCAAACGGCTGATGTCCTAAAAATAATGAAGAAAAGATCTATTTATACTTGGCTAAAAACACTGGACAAAAATACCCCTACAGAGAATCCACTCCCAGCGTATTTTTGAGCGATGGGGCAAAGAGACTTCCGCTGGAGCAGATTAATGGCCGCTACAACGGTTTTGCACTTTTCAGTCCTCTGATTCTTCAAATTTGTGCCCAGCGGATTACTGAGACGCTGCTGCGGTGGAAGGAGCGCGACATCGGATTAATACCGCTGACCGCGGAATCATGAATTTCCTTTTCTGCCAACTCTCTGAACCTATTCAACCGCGTCCCGTGTAATAATGGGCGTTGCAGCGGTAGATTGATCGATGCAGCGGAAAAGTCGCACTGGGAGCGTTTTCCTTGGCTTCAAAAACAGGTTCTCTGAAGTTTGATAGCAGGGCAGCGGAGAGAAATCCGATGCAGCGAAGGGACAAACGCTGCAGCATTTTAGCTGGGTTCTGGGATTTTGCAAGTTCTTCTTCTTTTTGAGGTCCTTTGGATCAATATGTACACATCCACTCAGTTCCTGCAATTCAAACCATTTGCATCAAAATGTGGGGTTAATTAAGCCAATTGTTGCCTAAAAAACTTAATAAAATGGGAGTAAATAGTGGTACAAATCACTAGCTATCAACTCCCCCAAACTTAAGGCTTTGCTTGTCCTCAAGCAAACAAAATAACTCCCACCTCCGTAACAAAATAAAGATAAAGTATTTTAGCCATTATGTGATTCATCAAGCTTCAATTGGGACTAACGACTATCCTTAACACAAATGAATTATTGACCAACTTATGCAATGATCTTCTAGCTCACTAGATCTACTGTGACACCAAAGCTTCAAGAGTTGACTAAGGTCGTCATAGATCTTTTCTCTTTTACCTCAATCACTGTGGATCCCAGACTCTTCCTCCTCTACTCTCTTTTGGCTCACCTCACCATAAAGAATGTCTCTCAAAATTGGGTTTATCATGGGGTGCTCTCTTCACTCTAAAAATAATGCCTCAAGTCCGGCCTTTCGTACCATCGGCTTGCCCCTCGTGTAAATCACCACTAATGTAAGCTCACTCAACTTGAGATCCTATAGGGCTTTGTTGGGTTGTAATGGAGGCTTTTTGGAGCGAATTTGGTCACAATGAACTTTGGTAGAACATCTTCCCTTAAGCAGTCCAATTGTTCACATTTTTGCACATGACACTCTTGACTCTTTGAGTCACAAAGTTTTCTTGGAGAATTTAGAGAGACTCGTAGTCACTCTTTCTTTTACTTTGGGCTCATTTTCTTCCCCTTTTCTTTATTTTTCATCATTTCAACCTCTTTTCAGATATTTTCTTTTTCTCTTCCCTTTTTTGGTTCATTATGCTTTTCAACCTTTTCTTTGGCCCTTTTTTTTATAACCAAGCATTTCATCACTATGAATTTCCTCGTCTCTCCCCCAAACTTATGATTTTTGCCTATTATTCATCAAGATTTCTCAAGGAAAGAATGGGTTCCAAGAGAGGGTATTTAGAGAATGGATGAAGGGTAAAAACATGGTTTTTGAACAAGTAGGCTCAGGCTCAAAGGGTTGACTAGGATCTTGTCAAGGTAGGCTAAAGAGGTCCTTCAATTTCACTAGGGAATCAAGGAAGGCCTATGATCATCTCGCAAGTCGAGCTCACTCAAGAATTTTCCTAGATAAACACTCGGGGTAAGTTATAGACTTTTAGGCACGACACTCGGGTTATGTAATGTCAAACCTCACCTCACAAGCTTCAAGATAGCTAAAGAGTATCGAGTTGAGGGCCCACAACAATCTTGGTTCAAATTTGAATCTCAAATATGTCCATGAACACCACCTGACGACAGTTTCAGTAAATTCAAGAGTCTAAAGGTCACAACTAGAACTAGCCTTATTTGTAGTATGTCTTTAACCATAATATCAAAGGTAGATCTGTTGGTGCCAAGTGAAGCTCTATTTGAATCACATTTATTCACTACTACTGAAATAAAAGAAAACAAAAACAAAAAGAAAAAGAAAAATGAAAAACTGACTCAATCCCTTAAGAAGGTCATCACACCGTCTATCGTAGGGAAAAGACACCCGGTTCTCACAATTTCCACCCCTGGAAAGAACCGTGGCCTTAAGAAAACCATGGGCTTATTGACAGTGCAAAAAGGAAAAGAAGAAGTTACAAATTAAAAAGAAGCTACTAAATAAAATAAGAAGTTAGACTACAAATGGAAAAAGCTAAAGAAGTTATAACGTAGAAAATACGAAAAACCAAAATGAATATTTACAATAAGGGATGAATATAGACATATGATAAGGAGGAGGATCTGAATATATACATACCAAAATGAAAAGTACAGAAATGTAAATAAGAGAAAGAAAAAGAGTATTAACAGTTATTACAACCCAAAAATCATCAAATTGTCTTTAACTACCAACAAGTAGAGGCCACCCCCTCCAATAAACCTAGCATTGTCCTCAATGCTATCAAACCAAAATATAGAACAGGGGATAGGGGTGAGAGAGAGAGAGAGTAAGAAGGAACTCCCTAAGGTGCCTCAGGCTACATAGGAGAAGGGTCAACAGGGGCAGATGAAGAAGGTGTTGCGCCAGTGGTGATATGAGGGTCCTGTGCTTGTATGGAAGTCTGGCCCTCGGGCTCCTCTAACTGAATCTCCATGTCCTCTGTCTGGGGAATGGCACCTCTACGAACTAGAGACGCTGGAAGGTCTGCCTCATCCATAGCTGGGTCAGTGAGTCCGGACTCTCATAACAACAGATCAAGGGGGATGTCCCCCGCAACAACAACCTTGGCCATCCCCTTCACCAAAGCTTCCTGAGTTTCACGCATCTTTTTCTGCTCCTTGTTTGAAGCATCCTGGGCCTTTTTCATTTTCTTCACATACTTGCCCAAATAATCGATCTCCGCTTGTTGCTTCTCCATTATCTCCAAGATTTTCTTCTGGCTGTCTACCACACTCTTCAATGTGTCCTCCAAAGACGGAGGCAATGCAATGGTTGTTGGAGCTGACTGAGTTGTAACTGTAGATGAAAGATCATAAAGTCTAGATGAAGCTACCTGCAGCCAGTTGGTGATACCAACTAGATTCTGGGACACCTTCAGAGTTTTCTGAGGATAGGTGGATGATGATGGCACTGAGACTGGTATGGGTACAACAGGGTCTAATGGAGGATCAGGGATAGCAGCAACAGTGGGCCCCTCAGAAGGAATAGAGCCTTCAGCAGCAGTGGAAGGCTCTGTGGCTGTGGAAGTACCAGGGGCTGCAGAGGTGGAGGCTTTCCTTCTTTGCTTGGGGTTATCTGGCCCCTTCAAATGATACCAAGATAAAGTTGTCTGGGGCTTCACAAAGGTGTCAACATCCCTCCCCTCGATCTCATTGTCTTGGAAATACATGGTCAGGAAATGGGGGAAAGGATAAGAGGCCTCAATCCTCTTCACGACCTGCTCTATCATTCTGCACATGATGTTCCCGATGTTGATCGAGATGCCGTCCATAATATCCCCAACTATCACCGCCCTAGAAAGGGGCATATCACTATCATGGAGTATGAGGTCTATCTTGTTGCATACAAATGTGGCCCATCCTCGGGCCTCAAAACGCAGAGTATTCCTCTTGATGAGGGTGCCTGCAACCAACCAATCATGTGTAGTCCCTGGAGTAGCAATGACGGAACCCAACCACGGGCGAGCCAAATCTTTTTGATTAACCTTCTCCAAATACTGAGTCTCATCAATCCTTCCGAAACCTGCATAGTCATTGAAAGCACTTCCATTGTATAAGATTTTCTTGTTGCGAACTTTGGTGAGGTATGTGTCCTTTTTGGTGAATGCCATATTGGTGTAGAACTCCTTCACCACATACTCATTTGCATCAACCACCCGCGTATTAAAAAAGTCCCACCCCTCCCTTTCTAAGAACTGCTTTTTCACATTGGGATTGAGGGGTAGGAGGTCCTTGATGATGAAGGGCCTTTCCGGGATGAGCGATCTCCGAGTCCACATTTCTCTTAACTAATGGTAGGCCGATTCAGAGACAAACTGGTCCTCCCATGCTGATGGAGCTCTTGTCTTTAGTAGACCGGCAGCCTGTGCTAGAGTGTCTCCACCTCTTCCATCATCAGGTCCCTCGTCTGAACTCTTGAGGTTTATGGAAGAAGGGGTTGCTGATTGAGCTGTTGACTGGGTTGGTGCAGCTGTGCCCTCAGGAGGTATGGCTGAATGACTGGAGAGATCTTCAGAAGACTCCGAGCTAGTGGGCTTGTTGATGAGTCTCCTAGGCTTTGATAGTGCAGCTACTAGAGCTGCCCTGCTGTGACCCTCTGAAGCTTCCCGGGAGGGAAAGTATTCACTGGACTCCGACTCAGAGAGGCTTGTCCTTTTTCTCTTTTGTGACTTTCCAACTGCTTTTGTCGAGCCCGATGGGTTTTGTTGCTTTCCTTTGCCTCGACCCCTTGAAGGGTCTCCCCTCCCGGGTTTCTTTTCCGGTCCACCTCTGTATCTCACTATACTCTGAAAACATGTAACACACATTGTCAATACAGTGTACCTAGGTACCAACAAACATCGCAGAAGCAAATAATGAAACAGTGTACTCAGAACCAAACCGCTGTCAGCGGAAAAGAACCGCCGCGGCGGAATATTGTGATTCAGACTACCCCTTCTCTAAATATAAGAAACGCGGTCCGCGAATTTTTGGACCGCTGATAGCGGAAATTTGGCCGCTGCAGCGAGATTCAAAATGATCTGAGAGTGAACTCTTTGAAACTCCAAAACGTTGTCCGCGCTTTTTGACCGTTGCAGCGTTACACAAGACCGCTGTCAGCGTATTTCTAGAACGCTGCAGCGGTTCCATCAATTTGAAAACATCATAATTTGGACCTCCGTTGTCAGCGGAATTCTAAAACGCTGCAGCAGAGTCGAGGTCACAGTGCACTTAGATTAGGGTTCATAAAAAATAGAACATTTTGCATGAAAATGTACATATGAAGCACCTTTTACCCACATAGGAACCAGAAAGTGTTTCCCCTACATTATAAAATTCATTAACACTTCAATATCCAAGATTAGGGTTGTATAACTCTATGAAAAAAAAAACGAAAAAAGAAAGAAAGAAGAAAAACACAATAAAACAACCTAAACTAAGAACAATTAATCAACTAAAGAGAACTAAAAACATGAAACATACCAGTAATTGAAGTAGATGAAGGGTGAAACTAAAGGTCCTATATGCACAGTGAAGAAGTGAAGCATAGTAACTATGTAGGGTTTATTAGCAAATGGGTGAAAAGGGTAAATAGTGAGGGACCCTTAGTATATATTCTAACATCTGGGACCCACGACCAACTTAGTCAGCGCGACATCGGATTTTTACCGCTGACCGCGCTTTAGTTCTTTTCAAACCTATCCAATTTTCACCTTCACCGCTGCAGCGGAATTCCATCGCCACTACGAAGTGCACTTCGCGACAGCGAAATAGTAAACGCTGCAGCAGAGTGGAGATTCATAGAGCTTGTTTTTGGGACCAAATGGACCTCTGTCGGCGGTCATTTTCCTCTGCAGCACTTGGTCACCGCTGACAACAGATTGTTTTAACCGCTGCAGCGAAAATCTGCTACTTTGCCCAGTTTTCAAATTTTCACTTACACTGCATCCACCAAGTCCTCCAAATCCTTCACAACTAGTTAGTTCATAAAAATCTATCCTACCAAAAACAACCAAAAAGAAAGAAAAGAAAAATGCTTGGGTTGCCTCCCAAGAAGCGCCTGATTTAACGTCGCGGCACGACGCAAGTTACCATGTTCAAAGGAATTTTAGCAAAGCCACCACATGGCTGTCATCAAATTTACCAAGATAATGCTTGACCCGGTGTCCATTCACACGAAAAATCTCCCCATTTTTGTTTTTGAGATCAAGAGCACCAAAGGGTGTAACCAATACCATTTCAAACGGGCCACTCCACTTGGACTTGAGTTTTCCCGGGAAGAGACGAAGTCTAGAATTGAGAAGAAGCACCAAGTCCCCCACTTTGAACTCTCGATCTTTGGCATATTTGTCATGGAGGTACTTCATTTTCTCTTTGTACAAAGAAGAGCTAGCATATGCATGGAATCTAAACTCATCTAGCTCATTGAGGTGGTCAACTCTAAGATTCGCAGTTGTATCCCAATCCAAGTTCAACTTCTTCAATTCCCATAGTGCCTTGTGCTCCAATTCCACCGGAAGATGACATGCCTTGCCATACAACCGGTAAGGAGACATACCGATGGGTGTTTTGAAAGAAGTCCGGTAAGCCCAAAGAGCATTATCAAGCTTCCGGGACCAATCAGTCCGATTAGCATTCACTGTCTTGACCAAAATGTTCTTGATTTCATGATTAGACACCTCAAATTGGCCACTTGCTTGAGGATGCTAGAGTAAACCCGACCGAGCAAGTCTGTTAGGTTTCATTCTACCCAAACTAATTTATGAATAATTAAGAGATAAATTCTATCAATCATACTTTATAATATTTTCATCAACTTCCATTTTTTGTTATCATTAGCAGTTTCAACCATAATATCAAGAATATTACAATTAATATATACGAAGGAAACATTCTTCCAAATAACAACATTTCTAGTTCAAATTTTTAATACCCGACACCACCCACAATCTGTCTACGGAGCCTCTAAATAAGGAAAAAGACAAAGTGACCCTGTCGGCGACAAGGCCTCGGCTATACCTCAAAGATTAACAACATAAGCAAAAGAAATGTGACATATTGTATACATAACCCCGGAAAGAAATGGGGCTCACCAAGACTGCTGTGGAGAGAAAGAGAAGGCACTGTTACCTGCGATCAGCGCTACCAGCTTCAGAGCCACCTACATCCATTAAAAGATGTAACGCCCCCGGCAAAGGGGATGTTAGCACCATCGAATAGTACTAGTATGTATGAACAAACGCTACTCTAAATAGAATTAAACAGTAAACAAGTAGAAGACAGTCATGGAAATAAAACAATACGGCACAGAAATACAGAGAACACAAGTAAGAGTCTCATAGTTTCTTATTTCATCTTTTCATCCTTTTGATTAATAGTCTTTTAAAGCCAAGTGCCACCATTTTACAATGCCACCATGTCTTTCACACGGAGTTTGGTCTCGGCCCGGCCGGCTAAGCCATCCCAAGTGAGACATCATCAGCATCATAATTCATAATACCACCGTGTCATTTTCACACGGTGTCCGATCTCAGCCCGATCGGCTAAGCCATCTCACTTGAAACATTGAGACATAACCAATATCATATTTTCTATGCAAATACTACCATGTGTACAGCATGGGGTCCGATCTCGGCCCGATCGGTTAAGCCATCTCACTTTGGGACATAACCCTATCAATTTAATTATTCGGTTCACGTTCCTTTTCAATCATTTATTATATAGTTCTTGGCACTTGGACATATCTAACAATTTGTGTCACATTCCTCTGTTTAACCGTTTCATATAATCATCCTTCGTATTAACGAGAACCAACATATAAGGATTCGTACACATAATTAAAAAAAAGAGCACGATAATCATAATTTACATTTTTCAAGTAGCATAGTGATATGGTAGCAACTTAAAACAATATGGAACTAGGAGTTTCCCAACTTAACACATTAAAACCATCAATTCTTCAGAGAATCAAACAAGGAACTCATACCAAATGCCCGGACACTAAGGAGATGATTCTACAAAGATTAAAGTTAGCCATACATACCTCAAATAGCTTTTCCTTAAGTGTATACAATACACCAACACCTCTAGCAATAACAATCTATAAGAAAATAGCTAAAATTGATTAATAATTAGGAAGATTACCCATGGTGTAACTCTCTTAGGAATTTCATCAAACACCTAACATGTGAAGTAGACTACAAGGTTTTAAAATGGCAATTCCTTCTTACCTCAACCAATTTTAACAAGAACTACCCAAATTAGTTATTTAATGTCACATACTACAACTTAGTATCACATGCATGGCCTATTTCTAACCCCCACAACATATTTTAACCCTTAACCTCTTGCATGAAATCATGGGAGTAGGACTTACCCGGATGGAGGACAATCTAGTGGTTATCTTCCTTGATTCTTGAAGATTTGAGCAAGATTTGGGTGATTATGAAGCTAGGTCCCCTCTTTCTCTCTCTATATGCTCTCAACCTTCTCTAAAATTAGTAGAAAATGACCCCAAATGAAGCCCCTAAACCTATTTATCAAAATGGGGTCGGGTTATAAAAATAGGAAAAATATGCCTCCAAAACCGGGTTCGCGGTCGCATAATAGACCGCAAAACAAGAATGTGGGCCGCAAAATGCATCGCAAAACAGGTGCCCAAAACTGGGCTACACTGGCCCATTTTGCGATCAGATTTGGGGTCGCAGATCAATTATGCAGATCGCATATTGATTTTGCGATCGCAGATTTGACATAGGATCGCATTTTTCCAGCCTTTGGTAATTTGATCATAACTTTGTGTAGGAATGTCCAAATGACGAACAATTTGAAGCATTGGAAAATAGACTCAAAGACCTTACATTTGATAGTTTGTTCATCACATAAGACCTTATATATATTTAGATAGTCATGTTCAAAGTGTGGACTAGTGCAAACACCTTCGGAATTTTAGCCTATTATGAAATTTTTCCATTTGGCTTAGACTTAGGCCTCTCCTTGGACCCCACATTACTTATTATATGACTTATACACTTATTTACCATATCCAATTCATTTGCATAATATTTTATAGCACATAAAATATTATAATTAGCCTACCTGGCATCTCGAAATCCTAAATTACTTAGCAAAATTTTCCGGGGCCTTACATTCTTCCCCGCTTAGGATCATTCGTCCTCGAATGAGAGGTAGAGTCCACCCCATACACCTTAACGTAACATATATCTTTTCTAACCTACCTCAAGTCCCTAAATGTTGACTAACTCCCAAATTTTTCAGAAATTTCGGCAGCATCTCCTTTGTAACTAGGCCTATCCACATGCCAGAGAACCACCAAAACCATCCTAGCAACTCATCCACAACTTGACAAAGCACCACAATATATATATCCCTAACACTAATCTCATCATTAAAAGTACTAGATTACCATAATGATACCTAAACATGGACTACGCATTTTAAATCATAACACTTATAAGGTACCTTTCAAATCAAAACCAATTGTTTATTTCACGACACTTTTGGCCTTCAAGGTGGCCTCCTCGACTTACAGGCTTTGCCATAACACATTCACGGAAACAATCCCAACCCTCAAACTTATCTAACAAGGATGACCGCTAGATACCCCACATAAGCTAACTATCTATTAACTTCACCTTCAATAATTTCCACCGGGATGATACTTAAAGGATCTCCAACTACCTTCTTAGACATAGACATATGAAAACACAAAATACACGGGGAACAACTATGGGGAAACATCATACTCCTAGTGTGGCCTAATGTGAAATGAACTTATGTACCCTTCATTATCAATTCACATAACCTCTTTAGGGGAAAATATCGAGAATAACCTATTCACCCTCCTAAATTCTAAATCTCTACGCTAACACCCAAACTAGACATGTGATGACCTTCAACGATTACTCTAAGATGTGCTATCATAAATTGACCATAAAATTATTTATTGAATATATGTGACAGAGTGACTTTGACACATTTGAACCTTCAATATAAAATAGATCTAATACAATGATAAACAACAGAGTTCAAGATTGGGCTGGAATTACTCAGGAATCCATTAATGTGCTGAGCAGAGTATCTCATGAGGTTATATGCTAAGATACACGAGGATTTCTACTAACGATGCTGACATGGTTTAAACCCGGTGACGACATTAATTGTCAAATAAATGAAGCATAGTGGTAACTAGTATTCTTAGATGAGGTGGATACCATGTACGTGATCTTGCGATTTACAAGAAGTGGTCATGTATGATACACCGATTGTGTCCCTGAGTGTAAGGTAAATAGTTGAGCTCAAATGGTAAGACTCTTGCAACATGGATGTAATCGAGGCCACAAAGTAAATACATGAAATTTGATTTCACTCCTAACAATAAGCGACACAAGTACTCTATGCCACAAACACATGAGGATGGAAAAGAAGTCCTCCACTTAAGAAATTATCATAATTTGAAGAAGTTTTAACCCTTCTCAACAACTGGTCCTGTTTAAAGGATGATTAGAGGTACGACAACTAGTCTTCCGAATTAATGTGCTTGTGGTATGTGCAAAAATCTACGAGCGTTTAATTTCAACCCTCTTACGGGTGAAACCACATAGCTAGGACATCCTACCATAGGGGTGAAATCATGTATTGGTTAGAGGGGTTCAAATGGTTGTCGTAACGCTCCGGGAAGAAAGACAAAAACTACTATCCTCCCTAAGGATGTGGAATGCCAGGGGGGTAGCAAAATTCCCCGCACATGAAAATGACGTTGTCAATAATCCTAGAAGCCGAGTGAGTAGAAAGCCACATAACCTCATCAAATCCGACCCATTTAAGACTTTTGAAAAGGGGACACACTTTGGTTTGAAATCATGGCAATATAAGCTTGAACTTAAGGAAAATCATTACTTTTGGAACCCATGAGGCAAGCCCTTGTAGCCCTAGAAAAATCGTCAATAATTGTGAGAAAGTACATAAAGCCATTACGAGTTAGTGTAGAATAAGGCCTCAAAGTGTCCACATGAATAAAATTGAAAGAATGAGACGTCTTAATGCATTTATCGTGGAGAAGCAACCTAGGTTATCTAGTAACAAGGACATCAGAGCAGATAAATGATTGTTTAGAAGAACATCTACAAGGAATACCGACAATATTTTATTTATTCTGACAGAAGGAATATGTCCCCATCCTTGATGCTATAAGACTTCCTCTTTGATGTCATAAAATATAAAATGAGTTTACAATGAGGGTTATCATGGGAAGTGGATAGTAAGGCAGCAAAACTAAAGAGCACCATTTGGAATCAACAAGCTTAAACTGAGTTGAAGACATTAGAAGTCTGTAGTAAAGGGGAATTTTCCCACTTCCAGTGACCTTTTTAGAAGAGCGGGCTTGTTGAGTACATAAAAGTGAGGTGAACTGAATCGAATCATATAGTTGGATAGCTAGTCGAGAAAATAAGATAAGATTGTATTGAAAAATACGAAGAACGATACATGATGCAAGGTAAATGAAAAGAAAGTGAGAGAGCCTATGGAAGTAACCTTTACATTGTAACCACTAGGAAGGATGGTAATATAAGGGATTACGAGAAGCTAAAATTTTTAAAGAGCATCTCATTATGTAGTCATGTAATGTATATCTGATAGTGAATGAAGCAGATTCGTAGCTAAAGTGAGAGGATGGACTGACTTTCCCCCGCCACCTATAATTCTATATCCTTGTTTAACTATGTCAGAATACTGAAATCCCAGTAATATCAGAAGACCGGAAACTAGTTAACCAGAAAATAAAGGTATTGTTACATCTATTCCATTGTCTGGATTCAACGGAATTGGCAAAGGATTTGGGTGGATTACCATCAATAAAAGAAATTTTATTTCTAGATTCCAAAGACACAATTATGATCTTCCTTCAACAACCGAAATTGGAACTAGAAAAATAGGACAACAACTAGGGGAAGACCGGGTATATTGGAGGAATTAACAAAAAGAGGACTAGAGGTTTCTTCTCAAAATCCTCGCGGCTAGTGGTGCCACTACTAACATTACAATTAGTTGGATTTGTAGAAAAATAGAGCAATTAACAGATAGAGACACTCAAACAAGTATCGTGCAAATCAAAAGAGGGGCGAAAGTACTCATCTTCCTTATAACTAGAAGAAGGACAACCTTCAAGAATAAGATGAGCAACAAGAATAAGTAGCATGATCCAGCTACAAAATTAGAGGCCCGACTAACCCTAGCTTTGATGGAGATTTAGCAATGTCACCAACAAAAATTAAGCAGACCACACCCAGAAAATAACTTGCAATAGAAGAGGGAGAACTCGCCAAGCAAATGAAAATCTTGCCAATTCCAATCACTAGGTGAAAATAAAAGTCTGAAAAAAGTAGAGTGAGGGCACTACCAACTAAAGAGGATGATGACACAAGGCAAGATTTTCACTATGATACTATGTCAACATTCAGATGATGCAAAAACTTGAAGAAAAATGGCCTAGGGTTTCGAATAGAGAAGAATAAATGGTCGAGAGAAAATATCCTTTTATTTTGTGCGAAAATATTAGAATCCATCCATTCATTCGGTAAGAAGTTCTTCGGGTATAGTCCCTTGTTAGTGTTTAGAAAGGCTTGTCGGAAATAGTAATTCTATAGTTACAACTCAATTCAAGGACATGATTATAGAGCTCGATGTCATAAGAGATTGCATATAAGAAAATTTGCAGTGGAGTGGATTCACGAAATAGTGGATCTCGTTCAAAGAGTAGGTGCATGCAATGTTTTGTGACTCAACATTTATTAAGACCATGTCTATGAAAGTTCTTCAATATGGATGTACATATACAACAAGAGTACGTTGGTTGTTCTAAGGAGTGTCTTACTTGGTGACTTTAGGTTGATAGGGCAATAGCTTAACCGATGCCCCTCGACTCCACATCCTTAACGTACGTTGGTACCATACTGATATACTGTAGGATTTGATGGTGCCGTGACATTAATAGGGACAAGGGCACTCCCCTTAGTGACATGTTCTACTAATCCCTCCAGGGCTCAATACATTCTTTTAACAAGCCTTGGGGCAATCTCTTCCGGACTCAATTGTGGGATCAATCCCTTTTTACATGCTTCAAATTCGCGGATTATGGTATCAAGATTACAAATCTTGAGAATAAGACTTAGAGAGGAAATTAGCTCCCTATCTTGAGCTCTATCGCACGATCTGGAGTATCAAAGAAGGGTGGAACTCCTAAATGTACGAGTAGCCCCCTAATTATAGATATGGTCGACTACACACCGATAAGAAGGGCTCTACTAGACACGGCTCCGAGACATCCTAGGACACTTTAAAACCTTAGGCTCTGATACCAAGTTTGTCACGCCCAAAACCAGAGAGAACGACCGACGCTCAACTGAGTAAACCCGACTGAGCAAGCCTGTTAGGTTTCATTCTACCCAAACTAATTTATGAATAATTAAGAGATTAATTCTATCAATCATACTTTATAATATTTTCATAAACTTCCATTGTTTGTTTTCATTAGCAGTTTCAACCATAATATCCAGAATATTACAATTAATAGATACGAAGGAAACATTCTTCCAGATAACAACATTTCTAGTTCAAATTTTTAATACCCGACACCACCCACAATCTGTCTACGGAGCCTCTAAAGAAGGAAAAGACAAAGTGACCCTACCGGCGACAAGGCCCCGACTATACCTCAAAGCATAACAACATAAGCAAAAGAAATGTGACATATTCTATAAATAACCCCGGAAAGAGATGGGGCTCACCAAGACTGCTGTGGAGAGAAAGAGAAGGCACCGCTACCTGCGATCAGCACTACCAGCTTCAGAGCCACCTACATCCATTAAAAGATGTAGTGCCCCCGGCAAAAGGGACGTTAGCACCATCGAATAGTACTAGTATGTATGAATAAACTCTACTCTAAGTATAATTAAACAGTGAACAAGTAGAAGACAATCATGGAAATCAAACTATACGGCACAAAAATACAAAGAACACAAGTAAGAGTCTCATAGTTTCTTATTTCATCTTTTCATCCTTTTGGTTAATAGTCTTTTAAAGCCAAGTGACACCATTTTACAATGCCACCATCGGCCCGGCCGGCTAAGCCATCCCAAGTGAGACATCATCAACATCCTAATTCATAATACCACCGTGTCATTTTCACAAGGAGTATGATCTCGGCCCGATCGACTAAGCCATCTCACTTGAAACAGTGAGACATAACCAATATCATATTTTCGATACAAATACCACCATGTGTAAAGCATGCAGCCCGATCTCGGACCGATCGGCCAAGCCATCTCACTTTGGGACATAACCCTATCAATTTAATTATTCGGTTCACGTTCCTTTTCAATCATTTATTATACAGTTCTTGGCACTTGGACATATCTAACAATTTGTGTCACATTCCTCTGTTTAACCGTTTCATATAATCATCCTTCATATTAACGAGAACCAACATATAAGGATTCGTACACATAATAAAAAAAAGAGCACGATAATCATAATTTACATTTTTCAAGTAGCATAGTGATATGGTAGCAACTTAAAACAATATGGAACTAGGAGTTTCCCAACTTAACACATTAAAACCATCAATTCTTCAGAGAATCAAACAAGGAACTCATACCAAATGCCCGGACACTAAGGAGATGATTCTACAAAGATTAAAGTTATCCATACATACCTCAAATAGCTTTCCTTAAGTTTATACAATACACCAACACCTCTAGCAATAACAATCTATAAGAAAATAGCTAAAATCGATTAATAATTAGGAAGATTACCCATGGTGTAACTCTCTTAGGAATTTCATCAAACACCTAACATGCGAAGTAGACTACAAGGTTTTAAAATGGCAATTCCTTCTTACCTCAACCAATTTTAACAGGAACTACCCAAATTAGTTATTTAATGTCACATACTACAACTTAGTCTCACAAGCATGGCCTATTTCTAACCCCACAACATATTTTAACCCTTAACCTCTTGCATGAAATCATGGGAGTAGGATTTACCCGGATGGAGGACAATCTAGTGGTTATCTTCCTTGATTCTTGAAGACTTGAGCAAGATTTGGGTGATTATGAAGCTAGGTCCCCTCTTTCTCTCTCTATATGCTCTCAACCCTCTCTAAAATTATTAGAAAATGACCCCAAATGAAGCCCCTAAACCTATTTATCAAAATGGGGTCGAGTTATAAAAATAGAAAAACTAAGCCTCCAAAACCGGGTCTGCGGTCGCATAATGGACCGCAAAACAAGAATGTGGGACGCAAAATGCATCGCGAAATCGGTGCACAAAACTGGGCTACACTGGCGCATTTTGCGACCAGATTTGCGATCGCAGATCAATTATGCGGACCACATATTGATTTTGCGATCGTAGATTTGACACAGGATCACATTTTTTCAGCCTTTAGTAATTGGATCATAACTTTATGTAGGAATGTCCAAATGAAGAATGATTTGAAGCGTTGGAAACTAGACTCGAAGACCTTTCATTTGATATCTTGTTCAACACATAAGACCTTATATATATTTAGATATTCTCGTTCAAAGTGTGGACTAGTGCAAACACCTTTGGAATTTTAGCCTATTATGAAATGTTCCTATTTGGCTCAGACTTAGGCCTCTCTTTGGACCCCACATTACTTATTATATGACTTATACACTTATTTACCATATACAATTCAGTTTCATCATATTTGATAGCACATAAAATATTATAATTGGCCTACCTAGCATCCCGAAATCCTAAATTACTTAGCAAAATTTTTCGAGGCCTTACACCAACCATACTACAGGCCTCATTGTTGGGAAAAGTGACAGCTTTAACCCATTTCGACACATAGTCCACCGCCACAAGTATGTAGGTGTTTCCACATGAACTAACAAAGGGCCCCATAAAATTAATTCCCCAAACATCGAAGATATCCACCTCAAGAATTGTAGTGAGAGGCATTTCATCTTTCTTGGATATGCCACCTCTTCTTTGGCATTCATCACACCTTTTCACCAACTCACTAGCATCATTGTAAAAAGTAGGCCAAAAGAAACCACAAATTAAGACCTTTGAAGCAGTCCTTGCCCCTCCATGATGACCACCATAAGGTGAGGAGTGGCATGACTCAAGAATTGACCGTTGCTCTTCTTCGGGCACACACCGCCGAATGACACCATCATTTCATATCTTGAACAAATACGGATTATCCCAATAAAAATCCAATTTATCCCATCTAAGCTTCTCCCTTTGGTTAGAAGAGAGCTCAAGAGGGACAACACCGGTGACAATGTAGTTGGAGATGTCCGCGAACCATGGCGTATCATTCAAAGAGACGGATAGAAGTTGTTCATCCGGGAAACTATCATTAATCTCAAGACCATCACTTGGCCTCCCTTGCTCTTCCAAACGAGAAAGATGGTCGGCAACTTGGTTCTCACTCCCCTTTCTATCAACGATATCCAAATCAAACTCTTGGAGCAATAACACCCACCCCATGAGCCTAGCCTTGGAATCTTTTTTCATCATTAAATACCGAAGCGCCGCATGGTCGGTGTGCACAATCACCTTGGCGCCCATAAGGTAAGGACGGAATTTCTCCATTGCAAAGACTATAGCCAACAACTCTTTTTTGGTGACGGTGTAGTTCATTTGGGCGGAGTTCATGGTCTTGCTTGCATAGTAAATGGGGTGAAATATTTTGTTCACCCTTTGGCCTAACACCGCTCCCACAACCACATCACTAGAATCACACATTAGCTCAAAAGGAGAGCTCCAATCCAGCACGGTGATAATTGGTGGGTAGTAAGATTTTGCTTCAACAACTCAAATGCTCTCATACAATTGTCATCAAAGTGGAACTTGGCATCTTTTTCCAATAGCTTGCCAAGAAGATTCACCACCTTCGAAAAGTCTTTAATGAAGCCGGTAGAACCCTGTATGCCCAAGAAAGCTACGGACTCCCTTCACCAAGGTCGGAGGAGGCAATTTGGAAATGACCTCGATATTGGCCTTGTACACTTCAATTACATGCTTTGAGATTTTGTGGCCCAGAACTATCCCTTCTTCAACCATAAAGTGACATTTTTCTCAGTTGAGCACTAGGTTGGTTTCTTCACAACGAGCGGGGACTTTGTCAAGATTGTTCAAGAACTCATCAAAGGAGTCCCCAACCACGCTGAAATCATCCATGAATACCTCTAGAAAGTATTCAACCATATCAGTGAAAATTGCCATCATGCACCGCTGGAATGTAGCGGGTGCATTACACAATCCAAAAGGCATCCTAGAGAAAGCAAATGTCCCATAAGGACAAGGGAAGGTTGTCTTTTCTTGGTCTTCCGGAGCTATCAAAATTTGATTATAACCTAAATACCCATCCAAGAAATAATAGAACGCTCTCCCCGCAAGTCTGTCAAGCATTTGGTCTAAGAAAGGCAAAGGGAAATGATCCTTGCGGGTCACCTTGTTCAACTTGCGGTAATCCATGCATACCCGCCAACCAGTGACTGTCCTTGTTGGAATAAGTTCATTCTTGTCATTTTGTACCACGGTCATGCCACCCTTTTTTGGAACACATTGGACCGAAGAAGTCCAAGCACTATCACAGATTGGGTAGACGACCCCAGCATCGAGCCACTTGATTATTTCTTTCTTCACAACCTCTTGCATTGCCTTATTTAGCCTCCGTTGGTGTTCTACGGAAGGCTTTGCTCCATCCTCAAGAATGATCTTGTGCATGCAAAATGCGGGGCTTATCCCCCGAATATCAGCAAGTTTCCAACCTATGGCCTTCTTCCTCCTTTTTAGCACTTTGAGAGCAGAGTCTACCTGCAATTTTGTTAGGCAAGATGAAAGTATAATAGGTAAAGTATGAGAAGGACCAAGAAATTCATACCTGAGGTGTGGTGGAAGTGGCTTCAACTCAATGTAGGTAGATCTTCAATTGAAGGCTTTGTCGGAGGAGTTTTCCGATTCTCCAAATCCAAGGATAACTTTCGAGGACAATATGAATAAGAACACATGCCTTGTAGAACATTGGTACACTCGATCAAGCCATCCACCACAATATCATCATGGTTCAATAAAGTTGCTTCCACAGGATCTTCAACATTTATCATTGAGATTGTTTCATCAATAATGACCTCGGTGACAAGGTCCATGAAACAACACACCTCCGTGCTATTTGGTTGCTTCATTGACTTGAAAACGTGGAACACGACCTATTCATCACCCACTCGGAAGGTGAGCTCACTGGCCTCCACATCAACTAAGGCCTTCCCCGTTGCAAGGAAGGGCCTTCCCAATATGATAGGGACTTCATAATCCACCTCACAATCCAAGATAACAAAATCTGCGGGCAAGATGAACTTGTCAACCCGCACTAACACACATCAATGATTCCTAGAGGCCGCTTCATATATCGATCCGCCATTTGAAGACGCATGGAAGTAGCCCTAGGTTGACCAATCCCTAAGGTTTTGAAGACCAAGCATGGCATCAAATTGATGCTAGCTCCCAAGTCGCACAATGCCTTGGCAAAATCCGCACTACCAATTGTACAAGGAATGGTGAATGCCTCGGGGTCTTCAAGCATTGGTGCCATTGAGTGCACTATTGAACTCACTTGATGAGTCATTTTTATAGTTTCGCACTCCATTGACCTTTTCTTTGTGACCAAGTCCTTAATGAACTTGGCATACCCAGGCATTTGTTCAAGTGCTTCAACCAAAGGAACATTGATGGATAAACTTTTCATCATGTCGATGAATTTCCTGAATTGGTTCTCATTCTTTTGCTTTGCCAACCTTTGAGGATAGGGAGGAGGAGGCCTAGGAAATGGTTCCTTTGCTTTCAACACAACCGGTTCGGGCATGTCAATTACGTGTTCCCAAGACGGGTTCATGTCACTTTGCAATTCCTCCTCATGATCATGAATATCAATTCTCACCTCACTAGTTGTTGGCTCTTCCGCCACATGTTCAACCTCAATCGGAACCTCATCATTTTGCAAGTCATCATCATTATCAACAACTCTCTTATGCTTTGAAGAACTAGCCTCACCACCTCGTCCACTTCTTGTGGTCACCGCCATGGCATGACCGATATTGTTGTTGTTGTCCCCACCCTTGGGGTTCACCACTGTATCACTAGGTAGTGCTCCCTTCTGGCGTGTCTTCAAGTCTTTTGAGATTTGTCCCATTTGAACTTCAATATTTCAAATGGAGGTGTTATGGGAAGCAAGTTGAGCATCTGAATCCGCATTGTGTTCCATCCTTTGTTTGAACATTTGCTCAATTCTACCCATGTCATTACTTGAGGAACCTTGGCCTTATGATTGATACGGGGTGGATTACTTGGTTTTTGGTACATTGGGGGCCTTTGAAAGCCAGACCCCTTATTACCATTACCACCCCAATTGCCATGGTTGCAACCCCATTGTTGGTTGTTGTTCCCCCAATTGCTTGAGTTGTTATTGTTGTTCAAATTGTTTTTCCTTTGATTGTTCCAACTTTGGTTGTTCCCTTGATTATTCCAATTTTGATTGCTTCCTTGAATGTTCCTTTGCCCTTGAAAATTATTGGCATACATCACATCTTCATTCTGATCACCATAAGATTCTTTTTGATTATACCCGCTCACTCCTTGGTCGCATTGGTCATTGTTGTTTTGAATTTGATTCCCACGAGGCCTTTGCTTGTTCACCAAAAGATTTACCCCCTCCATAGCATGCACTTGCTTTGGGCTTTGTGTTTGTTGAAGCTGGGCCTTGGCAAGTTGATTCATGGTGGTGGTAAGCTCAGCAATTGCTTGCCCATGATCTTGGAGCTCTTTGTGGAGGTTAATGACACTAGGATCACCCTGAGGCACATTTTCTCTACTTTGCCATGCCGATGATGTGTCATCCATTTCATCTATGACGTCACATGACTCAGTGTAAGTTAGCTTCATAAAGTTTCCCCCGACGAGTTGGTTGACCACACACTGATCGGTGGTATTTATGCCTCGGTAGAAGGTCTGATGTATCATGGCCTCGGTCATGTCATCGTTTGGACACTCCTTTACCATGGTTCTGTACCGCTCCCATATCTCATGAAAAGGCTTATTTGGTTATTGCTTGAAAGATAATATTTCATCCCGTAATGCATCCATGTGCCCAGGAGAGAAGAATTTAACGATGAACTTGTCCGCCAACTCATCCCATAAGGATATGGAATGGTTGGGGAGTCGCTCACGACAATATAAGGCTTTCCCTCGGAGAGAGAAGGGAAATAGCCTAAGCCTTAATGCATCCTCTGAGACGTTTGTTTGCTTGCTCCCCCAGCAGGTATCAACGAACCCCTTTAAATTCTTGTAAGCATTCTGGTGTGGAGCTCCTGTGAAGTACCCACGCTTCTCCAAGAGTGTCAGCATCACATTTGTGATTTGGAAGTTCCCCGCCCGGATACTAGGCGGGACAATAACACTCGCTTACCCCTCGTTTGGTAGTACCCGAGGTGCATCCCTGGTAGGTGGAGGCGGGGGAGGGTCTGGAATATCATCATTAAGATTGGCATGTCGGCCATGTGGAGGTACTTGATTTAATTCGTCCTCTCCATTGTCATATACCTCCTCCCCCGGAGTGATATTTCCCAAAGGATCTGCCATTTGCACCTGAATTGAATTTAAACACACACGTTAGCAACAGAAGGAAAGAAGAACAATTGACACCAATATTCACATAGATGATCAACACCGTAAAATCTCCCCGTCAACGGCGCCAAAAAGTGACCGGCTCCCGCCTATACCACTAAAGAGTAGCAAGTACGGGGCTCAATGCAGCTTTTACCCAAAGGATCGGGATCGATTTCCACAGGGAGCTATATATGTTGGATTTGGGTGTCTAAGTGATATAATGGCGTGTCATGCTCTTAATTACACTTCTCATAATAAGTTTGTTGTAATTATACTATGATTTAATCTAATTGAACTATGACTTAGCTAACTAATATCTTTTTGTAGGTTTTCCTATTGATAAAGGGACTAGGGCTATGACTTCCCCCTAGGTGAGTGACTAACGGGTCTACAATCGAGAATAACAATGTGAAATGTGGGTGAAAAACATAACCTCATGTAAAGTTTCTCACCCACAACCTCTCGGTAATATGGGTGACTTTGCCCAATTTGCCCTTCTCAAGCACAGTTGGGTGTTTTCATTGAATCACACGAATTGACTCAAATCGGGTGTAGCTATCTCTAGCATCCACCCTTTTATTGGGGCTATCAACCTCTTGATCTCACCCCAATATTTTGTTAGCTTAATTACCTAGACTTGGGTCATCTTTCTCAAGTGTGACCCTAGTCATTGAGGCTTGAAATAGTGTTTGCAACCACTAAATCTGAGATTTATGCACAAATCAAGCTAAATACCAAACACCCATACACATAATCACTCTAAAATTAAAAACCCATTAAGTACTCACACTAGGTTTAGATCACAACCCTAGCTTGAGGGTCTAGCTACTCATATTTGAAGAAGAAACACAAGTAGAAGATGAATTAACGCTCATAATAGTAAATTACAAGATGATAATTGAAGAACTATGGTTAAAGCTAAGCTAAAATTGCTCAAAATAGCTAAAAAGTAATGTTCACATGTTCTCCAAACGGCTGATGTCCTAAAAATGAAGAAAAGATCTATTTATACATGGCTGAAAATACTGGACAAAAATGCCCCTACGGAGAATCTGCTCCCAGCGTATTGTTGAGCGTTGGGCGAAAGAGACTTCCGCTGGAGCGGATTAATGGCCACTACAGCGGTTTTGCACTTTTCAGTCCTCTGGTTCTTCAAATTCGCGCCCAGCGGATTACTGAGACGTTGCAGCGGTTGAAGGAGCGCGGCAACGGATTAATACCGCTGACCGCAGAATCATGAATTTCCTTTTCTACCAACTCTCTGAACCTATTCAACCGTGTCCTACGTAATAATGGGCGCTGCAGCGGTAGATGGACCGCTGCAACGAAAAAGTCGCGCTGGGAGCGTTTTCTTTGGCTTCAAAAATAGGTTCTCTGAAGTTTGATAGCAGGGCAGCGGAGAGAAATCTGCTGCAGCGAAGGGACAAACGCTGCAACATTTTAGCTGGGTCCTGGGATTTTGCAAGTTCTGCTTCTTTTTTAGGTCTTTTGGATCAATATGCACACGTCCACTCAGTTCCTGCAATTCAAACTATTTGCATCAAAATGTGGGGTTAATTAAGCCAATTGTTGCCTCAAAAACCTAAGAAAATGGGAGTAAATAGTAATACAAATCACTAGCTATCAGGTTGCAAATTATGGTACCATATCATCGCTCCCTTTGACAAGGTCTCCCCGACTTTCTTCACTAATATGGACTCGATCTCATCGTCCTTCAGATCATTCCCCTTAATCGCACATGTGTAAGAAGTGACATGTTCGTTGGGGCCGATTGTTCCATTGTACTTGGGAATTGCTGGCATGTGGAACTTCTCGGGAATTGCTTTAGGAGCCGCGCTCGGGGGGAAGGGCTTTTGCACGAACTTCTTTGAATCCAAACCCTTCAAAATCGATGGTGCCCCCGGGATTTGATCAACCATGGAATTATAGGTTTCCACCTTCTTGTCATTTGCTTCAATTTTCTTTTCCCCGATTCAACTCGCTTTGTCAGTTCCTCGAGCATCTTCATGATTGCGGGGTCGTTCCCTGCTTCATTTCTGTTCGATCTCCTTAACTTCAAACCTATGAACAACTTCCTGGGATGGCTCAGGCTCGATTCTGCTCGGTGCATGGATATGGTTTAGAAGTTGTGCTATTACAGCTCGTTGAGTGTGCAACATTTCGAATATCACTTGAAGGTTGATCCCGCCTTCTTCACCGCCCTGAGGAAATACGTAAAGAGATATATAGCTTTGCCCCTCGAGCTAGGTCACCCTCGAACCAAATGAATATTCAATTGAAATATGAACAAAGTAACAGATTATTGAAAGCTTAAGAGAAAGGTAATATATTGCTTTGTAGTGCATGAATATGATGCATTTACAAATGATCAGACCCCCTTTATATAGTAGGGGAGTCCTACTTATGTTACAACTCTAAATACAATAAGAAATCTCATGATTGGCTAATTAATTGACCTCATCTTGATATGTGCCGAGATTTTCGCCGTGATCTTTGCTCGATTACAGATATTCCGGCTTACCGTTATTTGACTAGGTAAACTTCCATCGGTCTTGCTCGATCTCTATTTTGTTTGGTCTCAATATTGGCCGATCTCGACCTTGATCGGTCTCTGGATTACGAGCTCAGCAATCTAACTCCGTACTATGGCTCAATATAACACGAGGCCGAATCTTGACCTATCATGATCCAACCTCGATTAGTCATAAGAAGGGCATGCCTGTTCTGACCGTATACAAATACGTTATACAAATTTCTTTAGCTTTACACCCAAACCGAATATAAAACTTAACAAAATCTTGTATAACGAAGTCCTAAGAAAGGGATGGATCCTACGTTCCCGAGGAACCAGAGATATGCCAGGAAGCACATAATGTAACTGTGGCGGCTGTTGCTAAAGTTTTGGTTTTTGTTATGAAATTATAGCGCTTAATTTCGTGTTTTACTCTATCATCTAAACAATTAGTAATCTCTTTTAATCAATGGCGTTGCCGTAGCAGTTTGTTTTCAAAAAATATATCGGGAATTTGGCTGCGTACAGGTACAAAATTAGGGGTGGATCCGGATAGATTAAATTGGGGTGGGTCGTTTAACAAGCAGCTGCCATGTGCCCCTCTGTCAAAGTAAGGATAATTTTGAGCCAAAGTGTAACGGTAGAGAATATAAATACCCAAATAAAATAACGGAGTATAAATGTAAATAACTTTTTAAGGTAAATGAATATATTTGGCACCTTTTTTCTATAGCAAAAATTATGACATAGCTTAGCCACAGACTTTACATGTTTTGTAGGTAAGAGAAGAGTTAATAACTATTTGGAGTACTTTGTCTAAGAGCATGTTTGGACATAAGAATTTCTTCATTTTTTTTAAAAAAAAAATTCACTTTTTTTCAAAATCAATGTTTAGCTGTAAAATATTCAATTTTCACTTGAAAATGAATTTTAAAAATTTATTTTTCAAATTTTCACTCAGATCACTCATAAAAATTCAAAAACAACCAAAAATATAATTTATGTCCAAATACAACTCTAATTTTGAAATACCATTTTTACTTGAAAGTCATCTTGGTAAGCAAGCTTCGGGCATTGGCCACTACTTACCTCCAACATATGAATCACTAGCCCAAACACATTTAAGCATCATTTGCGTTTACCAACACATAATATCAACAATTTCACACATCTAAAGCATGAAATGAATTCAAATGTACTTGAAAACTAACGATACGTTACAAAGAGGAGAAAGA
Source organism: Nicotiana undulata (assembly GCA_005239495.1). Taxonomy (NCBI): domain Eukaryota; kingdom Viridiplantae; phylum Streptophyta; class Magnoliopsida; order Solanales; family Solanaceae; genus Nicotiana; species Nicotiana undulata. The sequence goes on from ML243317.1 coordinate 50,304, forward strand.
AGCATAAATAAGAAGAGCATTCAGTTGTATGCATTTTGTTGCTATGTATAGCTGATGCATGTTCTTAACTCAATACCAAGTTCATTGGAGATTCAAATTTTGTAATACAAAAGCTAAAGAGTGCAAAAAATATATATATTCATTACCAGTTGTAAAACTTTTACTACAACTTTAGCTTCTCCATATCTTTTGCATGTAGGGCTTTTTTATTTACATCGCTCAATCTCTGCCCCATCATAACTATTTCATTTTTTATTTTTACTCCAATATCTTTCCTTCCCAAACTCCTAACTATATATCTAAAAGTATAGTTCGTGTGCATATGCATCTGGATTTTACATATAGCGTCTTTGATGATGGTCTTAAAAAATTTGGGTCTAATAAGAAAAGAGGATACAATTTCAAAGATGCATTATGAAGATTGGGACTAAGAAAGGTTTGAACCACTTGAGCGTGAAAAAATTATATCATTTTTATTGTAATTGTTAGGTAAGAGGGGCTTTAATGCCAGCAACATTGAAGTAGTGATTTGTAGGGAAAACTGATGATAGGCCAAAATAACGTGTTTTAGTCGCTTATTATACTTTAATTTATTGCATTTTAATTGAGTTTGAGCTTTAATCGCTAGTGTTTTGCATTAATTGTGTGTTTTATGCCTTGTAGGGGTGATTCCGAGCTATGTAGATGTTATGGATTAAATTTAAGTGATTTGGAGCTTTCAAGTTTGAGTAAAAGCCCAAGGAATTAAGCCGGGATCGTGTTCGGGGGTCAAATTTGATAGTTAAGAACAAGCGAAGACTCAAGTAGGCATATTGCGTACTTCCTAGTAAAATAGGCATAACTCTTTGATCTGAACTACATTTGGGCTATATAAAATATGATTGGAAAGTAACTCAAAGGTCTACAGCTTTCATGTTTTACGTTTTTCTAAATTCCAAACGTAACAGGGTGAAAAACGCAATCGAAATCGCGACTGCGGACCTGGACGTGGACTGAGGCAGTGCATTGGGAAAGTACCGCGCCCGGACCGAACCCGGACCGCGGCCGTTCAAACCTAGAAAACTGTCCTTTTTCGCAAAGGAGAAGGTATAATTGTTTGGGCCCGACCCTACTTGGTATATATATGTGGAAAAACAGTATTTTGAGGAGGAGAGACCGATTTTTGACACAGATTCGACCTAAGGCAGAGACACAATAGGAGCAAGGCGGGGAATTCTTCTACGAGTTTTTACTTCCTCTTCCTATTTTTCATTGTTGGTTATGACTTTTAGTTTTTTTTTTTTTTACATACTATTATGAATAGCTAATTTGTTATTTAGGGTTTTGATGGAACCTTTTGTAGGATAAATTCTTGTTATGTTTTTATATAATTGAGCCGTTGGATTTCTCTACTTGTTCAACCACGTGTTTATTGTTGTTGATTGAATGGCCATCGATTGACTGTGCCTATTTATTATGTGTTGCTTGAGAAAAGATACATATTTAGGTGGTTGTTGAACAATGTCACTCCTAACGTATGTGAGAAATCAATACAGCAGGTTTAAAGGTAGGTTTAGAAATAACAAAGCTTTGACGTGGTCATAATGAGCGGTTAGATAAAGCGAACTAGCGTAGTTTAAGAGAATATGTCTAGTAAATTATTGTAGCTACTCGAGATAGAATTACGACACCTAAAGTGCTCATGATCAGTAGAGAATATATAGGCAAAATTATAGAAAATATAGCGGGACGGGTTCCAACATTTGGGGAAATCATAACTCTAGACCTCCTTAATTTAGTCTCCAGCCCTAAGTATCTTTAATTGTTAATTTACTTATTTAATTTGTTAGTCAATTAGTTATATATAAGAATCTTAATGCTTATAACTTAAGAATTGTTCGATCTTGTCTTCTTAGTGATATCGAACAGTTATAGCGAAATCTTAGTTCTCTGTGGGATTCGACTCCGGACTTTTAGACCGGATTATATTTGCAGCGACCGCTTATCCTTTTTAGGACTAGAGTTGGGCGTGATCAAAGTTTGGCGCCGTTGCCGGGGAGCAAACGGTGTGGTTGTAATTGTACATAATTCCATGATGTCAATATGTATAATTACCAACACCTAAACTTCCATGATTCCATGATGTCATGTTTCTCAATTCAACAAGTAAATAAAATAAAATAAAAATAATAAAACAAAACAAAACAAAATAAAAGTTCAAACTTGCAACCTACCAATATGTAAAATTACCAACACCTAAACTTCCATAATTCCATGATGTCATGTTTCTCAATTCAACAAGTAAATAAAATAAAATAAAAATAATAAAACAAAACAAAACAAAATAAAAGTTCAAACTTGCAACCTACCAATATGTAAAATTACCAACACCTAAACTTCCATAATTCCATGATGTCATGTTTCTCAATTCAACAAGTAAATAAAATAAAATAAAAATAATAAAACAAAATAAAAATTCAAACTTGCAACCTAGCAATATGTACAATTACCAACACCTAAACTTCCATAACTCCATGATGTCATGTTTCTCAATTTAACAAGTAAATAAAATAATAAAACAAAACAAAACAAAATAAAAGTTCAAACTTGCAACCTAGCAATATGTACAATTACCAACACCTAAACTTTCATAATTCCATGATGTCATGTTTCTCAATTCAACAAGTAAATAAAATAAAATTAAAATAATAAAAAAAACCAAAACAAAATAAAAGTTCAAACTTACAACCTACCAATATGTACAATTACAACTACACCATTAGCTCCCCGGCAACGACGCCAGAATTTGATCACGTCCAACTCTAGTCCTAAAAAGGATAAGCGGTCGCTGCAAATATAATCCGGTCTAAAAGTCCGGAGTCGAATCCCACAAAGAAGTAAGGTTTCGCTATAACTGTTCAGTATCACTAAGAAGACAAGATCGAACAATTCTTAAGTTATACATATTAAGATTCTTATATCTAACTAATTGACTAACACTAAAGCAGTAAATTAACATTTAAAGATACTTAGGGTTGAAGAATAAATTAAGGAGGTCTAGAGTTATGATTTTCCCAAATGTTGGAACCCTTCCCGCTATATTTTCTATAATTTCGCCTATATATTCTTTACTGATCGTGAGCACTTTAGGTGCCGTAATTCTCTCTCGAGCAATTACAATAATTTACTAGACATATTATCTCGAACTACGCTAGTTGGATTTATCTAACCACTCATTATGACCACGTCAAGGCTTTGTTATTTCTAAACCTACCTTTAAGCCTGCTGTAATGATTTCTCACATATGTTAGGAGTGACGTTGTTCAACAACCACCTAAATATGTATCATTTTTCAAGCAACACATAATAAATAGGCACAATAAATCGATGGTCATTCAATCAACAACAATAAACACGTAGTTGAACAAGTAGAGAAATCCAACGGCTCAATTATATAAAAATATAACAAGAACTTATCCTACAAAAGGTTCCATCAAAACCCTAGATAACAAATTAACTATTCATAATAGTATGTAAAAATACAATATTAAAAATCATAACCAACAATGGAAAATAGGAAGAGGAAGGAAAAACTCGTAGAAGAATTCTCCGCCTTACTTCTATTGTGTCTCTGCCTTAGGTCGAATCTGTGTCCAAAATCGGTCTCTCCGCCTAAAAAATACCGGTTTTCCATGTATATATACCAAGTAGGGTCGGGCTCAAAAAATTATACCTTCTCCTTTGCGAAAAAGGAGAGTTTTCTAGGTCTGGACAGACGCGGTTGCTGTCCGGGCGCGGTCCGGGTGCGGTACTTTCCCAGTGCACTGCCTCAGTCCGCGTCAAGGTCCATGGTCGCGGTTTCGTCCGCATTTTGCACCCTGTTCCGTTTGGAATTTGGAAAAAAGTAAAACATGAAAGTTGTATCACTTTGAGTTAGCTTTCAAACCATATTTTATATATCCCAAATGGAGTTTGGATCAAAGAGTTATGCTAATTATACTAGGTAGTACGCAATATGCCTACTCGAGTCTTTGTTTGTTCTTAACTATCAAATGTGTCCCTCGAACACGATCCCGGATTAATTCCTTGGGCTTTTACTCAGACTTCAAAGCTTCAAATCACTTGAATTCATTCCATAACTTCTACATAGCTCGGAATCACTCCTACAAGGCCTAAAACACACAATTAGTGCAAAGCACTAGCGATTAAAGCTCAAACTCAATTAAAGTGCAGTAAATTAGAGTGTAATAAGCGACTAAAATACGTAATTATAGCCTATAATCAAAAATCAAGAACAAATTTCAGGTTTTAGAAGAGAAATTTTAAAATTATCCAAGTAATTTACTTTACTTTAAAATATGAGCTACTTTATTCTAGAAAAAGGACGATTTCAAAGGTGTGAATATGGACGAAGAAGAATAAGGAGAATGAGGGAGGCCTTAAGGGAACCGTAGAACTTGAATTTTGGATGCACCTGCAGGAACGCTGAAGCGGTTAAGTGAACCGCAAATGCGAGATGCCTAGACAGAATATTATAAGCGAGGGTTTGGAGATTTCTCTCATTTATGGACTTTAGAAGCTCGGATCGGGGCGATTTTTGAGGTGGATTTCACCATAATTCAAGAGGTAAGCAATTTTTTATCACTTATGTCCATCAATATTGAATACCTATTGATCTTTCCACCTAGATTATGCATTTTGAGGTGAAATTTTGGGGATTTTGGACTAATTATAGGTGAGTAAGATTTGGGGATTTAGGGGTCGATTTGTGGTTAGAATTGGATGATTTTGGTATCTTTGGACTCGTTATTGAATGGGTATTCAAATTTTGTGAATTTTGTCGTGTTTCGATACGCGGGCTCGGGATTGACTTTCTGGGTTAACCTTTTGAATTTGGTCAAAGAATTTGGCTTTATCATATGGGATCTATTCCTATAGCTTGTATTGATTATATTATGTTGTTTGTGACTAGATTCGAGTTGTTCATAGGCTGATTCCCGAGGCAATGGTTTGTTGGATGTATTGAGTTGCGCACTTTGAGGTAAGTAACACTTATAAACTTGATACTAAGGGTATAAATCCCTGGAATACGTGTTATATGGTTGGTGTTGGGGTGACGAACATGCTAGGTGACGGGCGTGTGGGCGTGCACCGTGGTAATTATGACTCGGTTGATTATGGGGAGCTTTATAGTTAACTAGTCTTGTCTTATTCATGTAATTCCCATGTGTTAGAGTAATTGAGCTGTGATTCATGTTAGAAATCAGATTTAGGCTATGTGCTTATTTTGTTGGGACTTACTGAGGTTATTTATCCTGTTGAGTTATTTGTTTAAACTACAGTTATATACTCAGTCATGTTTATTTATTTGCATATCAAATCTCAGTCTCTATTATTATTTACTATTACATTATGTTATCACTGTTTGGGCTCAGTAGTACGAGACTTGTAAGCCCGTGAGACTGGAGAGATTGATGACTGCGTTAGGATTGAGAGTCGGATTGTAAGTGTTATTTTGGGTCGCGACGCGCACCGCAGGAGGCCTTATTGGCTTACTTATTATTGTGGATCGGACAACACGCTGTAGTAGGCCTAATAGGCTTTATATTAACACTTGGGCAGGATCCGCTCCTTTGGAGTTTGTCATACCAGTAGTGAGCGCATGCACAGTGATTTATATACACGTGGTTTGGTGAGGGGCATTAATGCCAGGCACCTGTACAGTGCTGAGTGATTGTGTGTGATGAGTGGCGAATTTTAGATAGACAGATTGAGTACTCTGAGAGTGTGAGTACCTAGGATTATCATTGTGATACATTACATTTGACATGCATACTGGACATGTATGCATAGAGATGTAACATTTCTCATGCTTGTTGTACTTAGCATATTTTATCAGTGTTAGGCTTGATTTGTTGAACTTGAAAGCATGCCTAACTTTTTATACTGTGAACGAGCTGAATATGGAAGTTCTCTGAGTTATTACTTTCATTCTCTTTGTTATATCTGTGTTGTCATTATTTTGATTTTGAGTGTATCCTTCTGAGCTCGTCACTGCTTTCAGCCCAAGTTTAGTCATGTTACTTATTGAGTGCATTGGGTCGGTTGCACTCATACTAACTCTGCACTTTGTGTGCTGATCTAGGTACATCTAGATGCAGTGATTTCTAGAGTGGTGCTAGTACTTGTTCGGAGACTTTGAGGTAGCCGTTATGACACCTGCAGACCTTGACTCTCATTCCTTTTATTTTTATTCAAGTATTGCTCTATTTTCTCATACAATTGTATAAGAGTTTCAGACTATGTTGACACTTAATATCTCATGTACTCGGTGACAACATGATTTAGGGATTGTTGTAGTTGAATTACAATTGCTTTTATTAGTTATTTATGAGATTTTCTGTTGTTGAGCTTATTAAATCCTATTTTTAATTCCAAATGCTTAGGTGTTATGTGATTTTTGGCTTGCCTAGTAGATGTGTCGGGCGACATCATGACATATTGGGATTTTAGGCCGTGACAAGTTGGTATCAAAGCACTAGCTTACTTAGGTCTCACAAGTCATGAGCAGGTTTAGTAGAGTCTTGTGGATCAGTACGGAGACGTCTGTACTTATCTTCGAGAGGCTACCAAACAATTAGGAAACTTCACTTTCTTGTACTCGTGTTATGAGGATTTGTTGATTCTGGAAACTGAAATTCTATTCTTCTTTTCTCTCATAGATGATAAGGACACATACAATAGGATAAGGAGGACGACCACCAGTACCGCCATCTAGGGTCACGAGAGGTAGGGGCTGCGATAGAGGCCGAGATGCAGCTTGTACTGTAGCTAGAGTAGTACCTATGGAGCCAACACTTGCTCCAACCCAAGAGCAGGTACCATATGTGGTCAAGACGATGGGACCAACTCAGGCATCAGCTATGCCGTTGTGATTCCATGCCTTCAGAAATCTTTGGCCCAAATATTAACTGTATGCATAAGCCTTGCTCTAGTGATATCGGTTCTGGCTATGATAACTAGGATTTTTACCTTGTTTTCCGCCCTTTCTTGCTTAAGTTTTGGTTATAATTGTACACGGAATAGCTCCAAAAGCTTACGGGTTGTGCTTGTTGTAGGTTTGAGCCAAAAGTGATGACACAGAGTCAGAACTCTGCTCAAACAGGAGTGGATCCTGCACTAGTACCAAGAACAACAAAATGCCTACCTAAAGTGCCCACCGCGGTCGCGGTCCATCCTCCGCGGACCGCGGTGATGAAGTTCAGAGATCAATTCAAAGTCCAAGTGCCCATCGCGGTCGCGGTCCATCCTCTGCGGACCGCGGTGGTGAGGTTCAGATACAGGGATTCCAGCCAAATGCCACCACGGTTGCGATCCCATCTTCGCGGATCGCGATGGCAAGCTTCAGAGGACCTCATTTGTAAGGCAACAGGCACCGCAGCCGCAGTCCATTTACCGCGGTCTGCGGTCAAGCACTTTCAGAGACCCAAAAGTGAAGACCAAAGCTTTCCACCGCAGACCGCAGTCGATATTACGCGGTCCGCGGTAACCCCGCAGGGGTATTTTTGTCCAAAATTCCGGCTGAGTATAAATAACTTATTTTGTAATTATTTTTATTATCTATCATATCAACGATAGTAGCAGCTTGTGAATAGTATTCCTTCACTTCTCTTTGCAATTTTCTTGAGATTTTAACATTGAATCATTGTGGTTTGTGTTATAAATCATTAATATGGGTTTTACTTCATCTCTTTCATTAAATTTATCTTTGATTATGAGTAGCTAAACCCATTAGCTAGGGTTGTGACTCAACCCTAGTGTGGGTATTTAATGGGTTTCTAAAATTAGGGCTTAGATGTTTATGGGTGTTTGTTATTTGGGCTAATTTAGGGTTTCTAAAATTTAGTGGTTGCAAACACTAATTGACCTTCAATTGACTTGGGTCCTTCTTGAGAAAGAGGACTTGAGTCTAGAAAATTAGTCCAACAAGGAATTAGGACATATCAGGAGATTGGTAGTCCCAATCAATTGGGTTGAATTCAGAAATGGTAAAACCCTACTTGAGTCCTAATTAATGGGTTAAATCTCTAAGGAGTAATACCCTACTTGAACCTCAATTGCTTGCTTATTTGACACCCAATTGACCTCGAGGGAGGTAATTAGGGAAAAGCCACTCAAACTACCGAGAGGTATAGAGTGGGCAATTTCGTACATTGGTTATAGCATTATCCCTAATCAACATCCTTGCCTTAGGAACTTGAAATCCGTTGAGTACTCGCCTAGGTAAAAGTCATAACCCTAGTGCCTTTATCCATATAAGAAAACAACTTCAAAACAAATTAGTTAGTTAATTTGCATTCAACAATAGTATAATTATTAGTCGTAGTTTGAAAACAACCAAAATATGAGAAGTGTAATTAGAAACACAAAACACCACTAGATCATATAGACACTCACTCCAAATATTAACTCCCTGAGGATTCGATCCCGACCTATCGGGTAAAAGCTGCACCGACCCTTGTCTTCCTACTCATATAGTAGTGAGGGTGAGAGCCGATCACTTTTTGGCCCCTTTGCCGGGGAGTTATACGATGTTGATTATCTACGTGAATAGTAGTGTTAAGTGTTTTTCTTTCCTTTTTCTATTAACGTGTGTGTGAATCGTTTCAGTTCTTATGGCGGATCCACTGGGAAACAACGTAGAGGAGGTATACGACAACCAAGAAGAGGAAATAAACCAAGTACCTCCTCCCAGGCGAGGCCGACCGGACAATATTAATGAGGACATTCAGAATCCTCCTCCACCTCCAGCTGCTAGAGCTGCCCCTCGAGTTCTTCCAAACGAGGGGTATGCTAGTGCCATTGTCCCGCCGAGGATTCGGGCGGGAAATTTCTAGATTACAAATGTGATGCTAACCCTCCTAGAGCAACATGCGTATTTCACCGGAGTCGCGCACTATAATGCTTATAAACATCTCAAGGTCTTCGTGGATACTTCCTAGGGAAGTAAATAGATAAATGTCTCGGAGGATGCATTACGACTCCGGTTATTCCCTTTTTCTCTTCGGGGGAAAGCACTTGACTGGCTCTAGCGGCTTCCCAACTATTGAATATCAACTTGGGATGAGCTCGCGGACAAATTCATTTCCAAATTCTTTTCCCCGAGTCATATGGCGGCGCTTCGTGATGAAATATTGGCCTTCAAACAAGAACCTAATGAGCCCTTGCATGAGATATGGGAGAGATTTAGGACCATGGTTAAGGAATGTCCAAACAGCAACATGACTGAAGCCATGATCCATTAGACTTTATAACGAGGGATTAACATCGTGAATCAATGTGTGGTCAATCAGTTGGCCGGTGGAAACTTTATGAAGTTGTCTTACCCCGAGGCATGTGAGATTCTAGATGAGATGGTCGATACATCATCGTCTTGGCAAAGTAGAGCTAATGTACCTCAGGGTGAGTCCGATGTGAATAGTCTCCATAAAGAGCTCCAAGAGCAAGGGCAAGAAATTGCCGAGCTCACTACTACTATGAACCAACTTGCCAAAGCCCAACTCCAACAATTGCAAGGGCCAAAGCAAGTACATGCCATGGAGGGAGTGAACATATTAGGGAATCAAAGGAGACCTCGGGGGAATTCTAAGAAAAAATATAATGATCAAGGTGACCAAGGCCTAGTGGGTATGGCCAAGAAGAAGAGTATGATGACAAAGAAGAAGATGTGATGTATGCAAATAACTACCAAGGTCAAGGAAATAGTCAAAACAACAATCAAAAATTGAGAAACCAAGGCAACAATCAAAGTTGGGGGAATCAAAGACCAAGAAATTGGAATAACAACAACAATGGTCGGAATTGGGGGAACAACAATGATCGACAATGGGGGAACAACAATGATGACAATTGGAATGGAGGCAACAACAATAACAACTTGGGAGGCAATGGTAACCGGGAGTCGGGCTTTCAAAGGCCCCTGATGTACCAACAACCAAGCAACCCACCTCCGTACCAATCTCAAGGGCAAAGTTCATCGAGCACGGATATGGGTAGAATTGAAAATATGTTCAAACAGATGATGGAGAGAAATGTAGACTCCGATGCTCAGTTGGCCTCTCACAATACCTCCATTAGGAACCTTGAAGTAAAAATGGGCCAAATTTCTCATGCCTTAAACACACGCACAAAGGGTGCTCTACCGAGTGATACGGTGGTGAACCCCAAGGGTGGAAACAATAACAATACCGGTCACGCCATGGCGGTGACCACGAGAAGTGGAAAAGGTGGTGAAGAAAGTACTTCTAGGCAAAAGAAGATTATTGTCGATGATGATGATATGCCCCAAGAAGAGTTACCGGTTGAAGTGGAACAAGTGGTGGATAAGACAACTACAAGTGAGGTAAGAATTGATATACATGACAATGGGGAGGACTTGGAAAGGGACGTGAACCCATCTAGGGAACACGTGATTGATATGTCGGAGCGGGTAGCCCCACAAGCCAAGGTACCATTGCCTAGGACACCTCCTCCTTACCCTCAAAGATTGGACAAAAAAAAGCAAGAGACTCAATTTAAGAAGTTTATTGATATGATAAAGACTCTCTCTATCAATGTCCCATTGGTTGAAGCCTTGGAACAAATGCCCGGATTCGCTAAGTTCATGAAGGACTTAGTCACAAAAAATCGATCCATGGAGTGTGAAACCATCAAGATGACTCACCAAGTGAGTGACATAGCTCACTCCATGGCACCAAAACTTGAAGATCCGGGAGCTTTTACCATTCCTTGAACGATAGGGAGTGCGGACTTTGCCAAAGCCTTGTGTGATCTTTGGGCAAGTATTAAATTGATGTCGTATTCAGTTTTTAAAACTTTGGGAATCGGGCGACCTCTATGCGTTTGCAAATGGCGGATAGATCGATTAAGAGGCCCCTAGGGATTTTTGATGATGTGCTAGTGCGGGTGGACAAATTTATATTGCCCGCGAATTTTGTCATTCTAGACTGTGAAGTTGATTATGAGGTCCCCATTATTTTGGGAAGGCCCTTCCTTGCCACGGGGAAGGCCTTGGTTTATGTAGAAGTTGGGGAGATCACTTTCAGAGTGGGCAATGAGAAGGTGGTCTTTCATGTATGTAAATCAATGAAGCAGCCTAATAGTTCATAAGTTTGTTCTTTTATGGACCTCGTGACTGAGGTTATTATTGATGATGCAAGTGCTATGATCCATGTTGATGATCCATTGGAGTTGGCCTTATTGAATCATGAGGACTCTGTGGTGGATGGTGTTCTTGAAAGTACCCATGCCCTTCAAGGCATGGGGTCTTATTCTTATGGTCCCAGAAAATTATGATTGGACTTGGAGAACCGGAAGACTCCACCAACAAAGCCTTCCATTGAAGAACCTCCAAATCTGGAGTTGAAGCCACTACCTTCCCACCTCAGGTATGAATATCTTGGTCCATCGCGTACTTTACTTGTTATTCTTTCCTCTTGCCTAACCCAATTGCAGGTAGACTTAACATTAAATGTTCTAAGGAGGATGAAGAAAGCAATCAGATGGACTCTTGCGGATATTCGGGGTATTAGCCCCGCCTTTTGCATGCACAAAATCATATTGGAGGATGGAGAAAAGCCCTCCGTGGAACATCAAAGGAGACTCAACGAGGCAATGCAAGTGGTGGTGAAGAAGGAGATCATAAAATGGCTCAATGAGGGAGTCGTCTATCCAATTTCGGATAGTGCTTGGACTTCTCCGGTCCAATGCGTTTCGAAAAAGGGTGGAATGACGGTGATACAAAATGACAAAAATGAGCTCATTCCCACAAGAACGGTCACCGGATGGCGGGTGTGCATGGACTACCGACGCTCAACAAGGTGACCCGCAAAGACCGTTTGCCCTTGCCCTTCTTGGATCAAATGTTGGATAGGCTTGCGGGCCGGGGTTTCTATTGTTTTCTCGACGGGTATTCCGGATATAATCAAATTTTGATCGCCCCGGAGGATCAAGAGTAGACTACTTTTACTTGTCCATATGGCACTTTTTCCTTTGCCCGTATGCCCTTCAGACTTTGTAATGCACCGACCACTTTCCAAAAATGTATGATGGCAATCTTCACAGACATGGTGGAGGACTTCCTTGAAGTGTTTATGGACGACTTTAGTGTCGTAGGGGATTCCTTCGATGAATGCTTGAGTAATCTTGATAGGGTCCTTGCTCGATGTGAAGAGACGAACTTGGTGTTGAATTGGAAAAAATGCCATTTATGGTGGAAGAGGGAATCGTATTAGGCCATAAGATTTCAACGAATGGCATTGAGGTTGATAAAGCAAAAATTGAGGTGATCTCAAAGTTGCCACTACCAACGTCGATTAGAGGAGTCCGGAGTTTCCTTGGTCATGCCGGGTTTTATCGGCGTTTTATCAAAGACTTCTATAAGGTGGTAAATCCGTTGTGCAAGTTGCTTGAAAAGGATGCTAAATTCCATTTTGATGAGCATTGTATGCATGCCTTTGAACTTTTGTAACACAAGCTCACTTCTAATCCTATCATCATGGTGCCAGATTGGATCTCACCCTTCGAGCTTATGTGTGATTCGAGTGATGTAGCAGTGGGTGATGTGCTTGTCCAGAGGGTGAACAAGATTTTTCACCCTATCTACTATGCTAGAAAGCCGATAAATTCAGCCCAAATGAATTACACGGCCACAGAGAAGGAGCTTTTGGCAATAGTCTTTGCTATGGAGAAATTTCGTCCTTACTTGATGGGTGCCAAGGTCATAGTTCACACTGACCATGCGGCACTCCGGTATCTCATGACCAAAAAGGATTCCAAAGAGAGACTCATGCGTTGGGTATTGTTGCTTCAAGAGTTTGACTTGGATATTGTGGATAGAAAAGGAAGTGAAAACCAAGTGGCCGACCATCTTTCTCTATTGGAGGAGCAAGGTCGACCTTGTGGTGGACTTGAAATCAATGACAGTTTACCTGATGAGCAACGTCTTTCGGTGTCAATGCAAGAAATGCCATAGTTTGCCGATATTGCCAACTATCTTGTCACCGGTATTGTTCCTTGTGAGCTCTCTTCTAACCAAAGGAAGAAGCTTAGGAGGGATAGCATGGACTTCTATTGGGATGAGCCATATTTATTCAAGATTTGCACTGATGGTGTCATCCGAAGATGTGTACCGGGGGAATAACAAAGGGCTATTCTTGAGTATTGCCACTCCTCACCGTATGGGGGTCATCATGGAGGGGCAAGGACTGCTTCAAAGGTGCTTATCTGTGATTTCTTTTGGCCTACATTGTACAAGGATGACGGTGACCTAGTCAAAAAGTGTGATGAGTGTCAAAGGGCCGGAGGAATTTCCAAGAAAGATGAGATGCCTCTAAATTTTATTCTTGAAGTGGATATTTTTTATGTTTGGGGTATCGATTTCATGGGTCCATTTGTGAGCTCTTGTGGGAACACATACATTCTGTGGCGGTAGATTATGTGTCTAAATGGGTTGAAGTCGTGGCTTTACCCAACAACGAGCCTCGGGGTGTGATTGCTTTCCCCAAGAAGAACAATTTACAAGGTTTGGCACACCTCATGCTATCATCAGTGATGGGGGGGTCGAATTTCTGAAACAAGGCCTTTGACACCTTGCTTTCCATGTATGGTGTCAATCACCAAGTCACCACCCCCTACCATCCTCATGCAAGTGGCAAAGTGGAAGTATCTAACAGGGAAATAAAGAGTATATTGTCAAAGACGGTCAATGCTAATACGACCGATTGGGCAAAGAAATTGGATGATGCTCTTTGGGCTTACAGAACCGCTTACAAGACCCCAATCGGTATGTCTCCGTACCGGTTGGTCTTTGGGAAAGCTTTCCATCTTCCGGTGGAATTAGAGCACAAGGCTATGTGGGCCTTGAAAAAGTTGAACCTTGAAGGGGATGCGGCGGCCAACCTTCGTGTGGAGAAACTAAATGAACTCGATGAATTCAGATTCCATGCGTACTCTAGTTCGTCCTTGTACAAGGACAAAATGAAGTACCTTCATGACAAGTATGCTCGAGGCAAGGAGTTCAAAGTTGGTGACTTGGTTCTATTGTTCAATTCTTGGTTGAGGCTATTCCCGGGAAAACTCAAGTCAAAATAGAGCGGGCCTTTCGAAGTAGTGTTTGTGACTCCATTTGGTGCTCTTGATCTTAAAAACAAAAGTGGAGAAATTTTCAGAGTCAATGGACACCGGGTCAAGCACTACCTTGGCAAGATTGATGACAGCCACGTGGTGGCACTTCTTCATCTTACATGATCTTGGTAACATGCGTCGTGCAGCGACGTTAAATCAGGCGCTTCTTGGGAGGCAACCCATGTGTCTTTATTTTTGGTTTTCTTTGACTTTCTTGGTAGTATAGGACTCATTTTTGCACTAACTGGTTTTTGGATGTTGTAGGATTATTTTGACACAGGAAATAAGCTAAGTGTGGGAAAAAGCTGCTCTCTGAAGTTGGCTCCGCGGCCACGTTCCCTTTTTCGCGGTCCGCGGAGCTCTCTCCTTCACAAACAAGTTCTCAGAAGATTTCTCCGCGGCCGCGGTCCCTTTTTCGCGGTCCGCGGAGCCCTAGCAACAGCACATGTCTCTCTGAAGTTGTCTTCATGGACCGCGGTGACTGTTTGCCTACAGCTCTTGAACATCACATGACCGCGGTCTATTTTTCGCGGTCCGAGGTGGGTAAGTAAAGTGGACCCCAGCCCCCTCTATAAATAGACCCTTAGGGTTTCATTTCACACTTTATGCACTCTCACTCCTCAGAGCTTATTTTCACGGTGTCTCAAGCCTATTACTTCCAAGTGGCATTTTCATTCATCAACTCTTCATCCGAACATCTAGTAAGTGTAATTGTGATTAATTAACTTCTTAATTTTATTATCTTCTTCATTATTTGGTAGATTTTCTTTTCTTTTTCATGATTTTTCTTTTCTAGGCCTTTAATCAAAGTAGGATTAATTCATTTTGCTCATTTTAGACCCTTGGCATCTAGTTTCAGTGATTGAACACGTAGGGTTTTTAACTAAATGGGCATTTAAATGTGAAAATGTGTTAAAACTTTGACACCCTAACGATAGCGATGAGCGCGGTCCACGGTCCTTTCTTCGCTGACTGCTGTGGTCAGTTTATATAATCATCATTCGATACCCGCGGGCCGCGGTCGCATTTTCACGGTCCGCGGTCCTTAATCTTCAGAAAGCAGGTTCTCTGATCCTACTTCACCGCGGCCGCGGTCAATTATTCGCGGTCCGCGATGCATAGATTCAGAGAGGTCAGTTGGGTATCAGTCCTTCACTGCGGACCACGGTAGATTTCACGCGGTCCACGGTCCTCTTTCTGCAGATCAATTCTCCCTTATGTCCTTCTACTGTGCTCTCATGTTTTAGCTACTCTTTGTGAACTAACAATGTTTACATGTATGCAATTGCAGAAAATGGTCCAATCACGAGGAGGAGGTCATAAACCAACGGGCAGGGGTGAATCTTCCATGGGGAGAGGCATGAAAATGATAAAGCTTGATCCAAAGGTCAGGAAAGCAATGAAAAGAACAAGGAAAGCAATGCGGACATTAGACAAAGATTCCTCCCACTCGGAGAGTGATTATGTCACCTTCGAAGCCTCGTCAGAATCTATACCGGAGTACATTGAAGACTTCCCGGAAAGGTTTCGAATGACCAATAAACCATCAGACTCTCCCCCTGCCCAAGCATCTACACACTCTGAGTCAGCTAAGGGCTCAACATCCGGGAGTGGCCACCCGGACTCTAGCTCACCTATAGCTTCCTTGTCAGGGGAGCATTCTGGAGATGAATAGGGGGTGAACCCCAAGTTGGGGAAGGGGGGGTGGAGCGCACAAGGAACCCGGTTGTGTGGCAAGACAGGTTTGTGAGTGAAGCAGCCTTTCATCAATTTCGGGATTGGTGGCCCAAGAGAACACTCATAGTGGAGCGCAAGTTCACGATCAAAGATTTGTTGCCTCATAATCCAAATGTGAAGAGGCAATTTACGGAGAGGAGAGGCTAGGATTACTTTTGTTCTTACCTGCCAGATGCAAATGAGCACCTCGTAAAGGAGTTCTACACCAATCTGTCATTTCTGCAAAAAGACTCCAAGGCAACCATGGTGAGAAATCTAACGGTGCCTTTTGACGGGGCAGCTCTAAATGCTTATCTGGGAATAGAAGAGGTAGATGACTCCCTGTACCAGGAGAAGTTATCTGAGCGTGATGCGGCCCGAAATTGGCTAGCTGAGCACTTAGCCAGGCCTGGTGAGATTCCTGAGTGGTTGCCAGCTAGAAAGACCATTTTAAGGAAAACGCTGAACTTTGAAGCTAAGGGATGGGAGACATTTGTATGCAACATGGTGGATCCAACATTTCATGAAAACACCATTCCACTCCGACGGGCTGTGCTTATTGCTTCCATTATGGAAGGATTCCCAATCAATGTCGGGAATAGCATGTCCACCGTCATCACCAAGGTGGTAAATGAAGGTGACAAATCTTACCCTTTCCCTAACTTCCTTACTATATACTTTGAGGATCAGGAGGTGGATAAGAGGCGCTTCGATGTCAAAGTGAAGCCAAAAGCTGATTTCTCCTGGTATGATCTGCAAGATGATGACAACCCGAAAGGCAAAAAGTTCAAGGGTAAGTCCATTGCCTCCACTGGCCAGTCTAAAGAGCCAGTGGTTGTGGTGGAGTCATCTCAGCCTGGGAGTGCTCCAGGTTCATCCACTCTTGCCGACCTAGCCATTTTTTCATCCCGGGCATATCCTCTGACTGCCCACAGACTCAGCCAGACACTGACCCCCTTATGTATATTCGACTAAATCCCCTCATGTACATATTCATTCTATCCTACGCATTTTTACTCTCCGCATTTTTTCTGTTTTATAGCTTCTTATCTTTCTTTCATAGCTTTTTGTTTTGAATCTTTCGCGTGCAATAAGCCTTTGGTTTTCTTAATGCCACAGTTCTTTCCAAAGGTAGAATTTGTGTGAACCGGGTGGCTCTTCCCGAGGATGGATGGTGTGACGGCTTTCTTAAGGGTTTGAGTCTGTTTTTCTTTTTGTTTATTTTTAATAGTAATGAATAAAGGTGCCTCAAGAAAAGCTTCACTTGGGCCTAACACATTTGCCTTTGATCCCATGGTCAAAAACAAATCGTTGTGTTTAGGATGGTGAAAGTTGTGATCTTGAGACTCTTGTGTTGGCCGATAATCATCAAGTGGTTTTTGGGACCATTGTGTTTCTCAAAGCATGACTAAGGTCGTTGTGGGCCCCCGACTATGTTTATTTAGAAATCCCATAGCTTGAGTGGTGAGAGTTTGAGTTGCAAGTCCAAGTTCTGTGCCATTAGTCTAGAACTTGCCCTGAATGTTTGTCTATGTGAAATCCTAAGTGGAGTTCGACTTGAGAAATGATTATAGGCTCTCCTTGATCCGAATAATGAATTGAACATTTCCATGGCCTACCAAAGACAATTTCCCTAGTCAACCCTTTTGAGCCTTAGACCCTTTCTTTCAAAAACCATGCTACAAGCCTTGACCTATTTTGACCCTCTCTTGGCACCCAATCTTTCCTTAGCACTAGGCAAAAAGCATAAGTTTAGGGGAGAGATGAGGGATGTAATAAAGTGAAAAAAGAAGGCAAAAGAAAGAAAAGGAAAGGCAATGAAAAAGAAAGAAAAGAAACATCAAAAAGCCAAAAAGAATGACCAAGTTGAAGAAATAAAGGGAATCAATGAAAGAAATATGATCAAAGGTGTGGAATTCCTAGGAAGTAGAAAAGTGATTTGAATGAACAAAAAGGTGTGACAGTATGTCTCTCCAACCCTTCAGAAAGAGGTAAAATGACTCAAAGAGTCAAGAAAATGTGAAAACAAAAATGAAGTGCTTAAGAAAAGATAGAGCTCACTCTGACCAAATACTTCCTACCCTTGACCAAAAGCCTTCATCATGTGCCCACAAAAGCCTTATATGATCTTGAGTTGAATGAAACTTATATTAGTGGTGACTTACATAAGGGGCAAGCTTATGGTACTTTGAGCTGGACTTGAGTCTTTTCTGTTGGAAAGATGAGCGAACTCCCAGTTTCCTCGTTCTGAGCGTTACAATTCTAAAGTGAGGTGCTTAGGGAGAGTTGAGGAGTATGAGTTTGGGTTCCACAATGACCAAAGTGGTAGTAAGAGTTTCGTTGATGAGTCTTGTCAACTCTTGATGCTTTTGTATCGCACCTGAATCCATGGTTTTAAAAAGGGTAAAATATTGTTAATGATTCATTTGCATTAGGGGAATTGTTAGTCCCAATCGATGCTAGATGAGGTTACCTTAGGATAGCTGGATTTTCTTGGAATTACTCAAAAGAGGTGGGGCTTATTTTGTTTGCTTGAGGACAAGCAAAAGCTTAAGTTTGGGGGAGTTGATAACTAGGATTTTTACCTTGTTTTCCACCCTTTCTTGCTTAAGTTTTGGTTATAATTGAACACGGAATAGCCCCAAAAGCTTACGGGTTGTGCTTGTTGCAGGTTTGAGCCAAATATGATGACACAAAGTCAGAACTTCGCTAAAAAAAGAGTGGATCCTTCACTAGTACCAAGAACAACAAAATGCCTACCTAAAACGCCCACCGCGGTCGCGGTCCATCCTCCGCGAACCGCGGTGATGAAGTTCAGAGATTAATTCAAAGGCCAAGTGCCCACCGTGGTCGCGGTCCATCCTCCGCGGACCGCGGTGGTGAGGTTCAGAGATAGAGATTCAAGTCAAATGCGACCGCGGTCGCGGTCCCATCTTCGCGGACCGCGATGGCAAGCTTCATAGGACCTCATTTGTAAGGCAACAGGCACAGCGGCCGCGGTCCGCGGTCAAGTACTTTCATAGACCCAGAAGTGAAGACCAAAGCTGTCCACCGCAGACCGCGGTCGATTTTACACTGTCCGCGGTAACCCCGCAGGGGTATTTTTGTCTAGAATTCTGGCTAAGTATAAATAGCTTATTTTGTAATTTTTATTAATTATCTATCATATCAACGATAGTAGCAGCTCGTGAATAGTGTTCCTTCACTTCTCTTTGCAATTTTCTTGAGATTTTAACATTGAATCATTGTGGTTTGTGTTATAAATCATTAATATGGGTTTTACTTCATCTCTTTCATTGAATTTATCTTTGATTATGAGTAGCTAAACCCATTAGCTAGGGTTGTGACTCAATCCTAGTGTGGGTATTTAATGGGTTTCTAAAATTAGGGCTTGGATGTTTATGGGTGTTTGTTATTTGGGCTAATTTAGGGTTTTTTTGCTATAATTAGTGGTTGCAAACACTAATTGACCTTCAATTGACTTGGGTACTTCTTGAGAAAGAGGACTTGAGTCTAGAAAATTAGTCCAACAAGGAATTAGGACATAATCAAGAGATTGGTAGTTCCAATCAATTGGGTTGAATCCAGAAATGGTAAAACCCTACTTGAGTCCTAATTAATGGGTTAAATCTCGAAAGAGTAATACCCTACTTGAACCTCAATTGCTTGCTTATTTGACACCCAATTGACCTCGAGGGAGGTAATTAGGGCAAAGCCACTCAAACTACCGAGAGGTATAGAGTGGGCAATTTCGTGCATTGGTTATAACATTATCCCTAATTAACATCCTTGTCTTAGGAACTTGAAATTCGTTGAGTACTTGCCTAGGTAAAAGTCATAACCCTAGTGCCTTTATCCATATAAGAAAACAACTTCAAAACAAATTAGTTAGTTAATTTGCATTCAACAATAGTATAATTATTAGTCGTAGTTTGAAAACAACCAAAATATGAGAACTGTAATTAGAAACAAAAAACACCACTAGATCATATAGACACTCACTCCAAATATTAACTCCCTGAGGATTCGATCCCGACCTAATGGGTAAAAGCTGCACCGAACCTTGCCTTCCTACTCATATAGTAGTGAGGGTGAGATCCGATCAGGCTGCAAAAACCACTTCTCAAGTGGGGTGAGATTCTCAAACTCCCGCCACCCGTACTACATAGTAGGTAGCTCAAGGACTCCAGACACCGGGGGTATTACCAGCCCAGCCAGTTGTAGTTGCTCGGGCATAGGTTGGCTAACCTATAAGTGATGAGGAGCAGAAGAGACCAGAGCAGTATGGGAGTCTTAAGCCTCCAGAGTTCAGTGGGGCCAAGTTAGAGGATGCTCAGGATTTTATAGACAGGTGTCAGCGGATCCTTCACACAATAGGTGTCTTGGAGACCATGGAGTTTCATTCACTACATTTTAGCTAACGGGGGCAGCCTAAAGATGGTGGTAGGCCTATGAGTTGAGCATGTCAGCGGGCACTGCACCACTTACGTGGCACGAGTTCTCAGTTCTCTTCTTAGAAACGTTTGTTCTACAAACTCACAGAGACGAGTTGCATATATAGTTTGAGTAGCTACGCTAGGAGGGTATGTTAGTGACCCAGTATTAGATGAGATTTTTAGAGTTTGATCGTCATGCAGTATGGTTGGTTCCCACTGAGAGCGATAGGATTAGGAGGTTCATTGATGGCCTCAACTATGAACTACGTTTCATCATGACTCGGGATATTGCCACGGGTGCGAGGTTTGACGTGGTGGCCGATATTGCTGGACGCTTAGAGTTGGTTCGCAGTTAGGAGCATGAGGAGAGGGAGGCCAAGAGTCCTCGCTGTTCAGGTGGCTTTAGCAGTGCCCCATCTGAAGGACAGTCTCACCATATCAGGGGTCGTTCTTTAGGCCCGTTGAAATGGCTCATCTAGTTTATCGTGGTGCATCAGCTAGCCTTGGTTCTTACAATGCTCGTCTGGGTCAGTCATCTTTTAGTTCCCTCTCAGCTTAGAGTTCATCTCGTGCTCTATCAGTCATGGTTTATCTGTACCAGGTTCTTCTAGTGTTATTCTAGTTCTTGGGGTTCGATTCAGTCCCCGCCACCATTGTCGGATCGAGGTTGATTCGAGTGTGGAGAGTTAGGGCATATGAGGAGGTCTTGTCCATATCTTATGGGAGGTCCAGTTCAGCAGAGGGGCCACGCTATAACTTCCATACCAGTTACTTCACCACCCACTCAGCAAGCTCGGGGTGGGACTCATGCAGCTCAAGGTCGCCTAATGGGAGACCGATCAAGTGGTGGTCAGGCTCGATGGTATGTTTTTCCCACTAGGACAAAGGTCGTTGCTTCAAACGCAATGATCACATGTATTGTTTTAGTTTCCACAGGGATTCTTCCATATTATTTGACCCTGGTTCCACTTATTCATATATATCATAATATTTTTCTTGTTATTTGGATATGCCCCGTGATTCCTTAGTACACATGTTTATGTATCTATGCCGGTGGGTGATTCTATTATTGTGGACTGTGTATCGGTCACGTGTTGAGACTATTGGAGGATTAGAGATGAGAGTTGATGTCTTACTGCTTAGTATGGTTGATTTTGACATGATTTTAGGCATGGATTAGTTGTCTCCATGTCATATTATTCTAGATTGTCACGCTTAGACCATGATGTTGGCGATGCCATAGTTTCCTAGAATTGAGCTGAGGGGTTCTCTAGACTATGTTCCTAATAGAGTGATTTTATATTTGATGGTCCAACGGACGGTTGGGAAGGGATGTTTGGAATATTTGGCCTTTGCGAGGGATGTTGGTATTGATACTCCTACCATTGAGTCTGTTCCAGTAGTGCGAGACTTTTCGGATGTGTTCCTATAGACCTGCCAGGCATGCCACTTGACAGTGACATCGATTTTGGTATTGACTTGGTGTTGGGCACTCAACCTATTTCTATTCCTCCGTATCTTATGGAACCAACAAAGTTGAAGGAATTGAAACAATAGCTTCAGGAGCTACTTGATAATAGAATCATTAGGCCTAGTGTATCGCTTTGGGGTGCACCAGTTCTGTTTGTAAAGAAGAAGAATGGTACTATACGATGTGCACTAATTATAGGAAGTTGAAGAAAGTTACAATTAAAAACACGTACCCATTATCGCGCATTGATGATTTATTTTGCCAGCTTCAGGGAGCTTGAGTGTTCTCTAAATTGGTTTGAGGTCTGGTATCACCAGTTGAAGGTTCGGGATTGTGAAATTCTGAATACAGCATTGGGGACCCACTATGGTCACTACAAGTTCATTGCGATGTCTTTTGGGTTGGCCAATGCCCTAGCAGCATTCATGCATCTGATGAACAGTGTATTCCAGCCATATCTTAATTCTTTTGTCATAGTATTCATTGATGATATACTGGTATACTCACGTAGCCAGGACGAGCATGTGCAACATCTAAGGATTGTACTACAGACGTTGAGGGAGAAGAAGCTTTATGTTAGATTCTCCAAGTGTGAGTTCTGGCTTTATTCAGTGGCGTTCTTGGGTCATGTGGTGTCTAGTGAGGAGATAAAGGTAGATCCGAAAAGGATTAAGGTAGTTTAGAGTTTGCCAGACCATCATCAACTATTGAGATTTGGAGTTTTCTTGGCTTGGCCGGATATTATCGCTGTTTTGTGGAATGTTTCTCGTACATTATTGCACTTTTCACTAGATTGACCCAGAAGGGTGCCCCATTCAGGTAGTCTGATGAGTGTGAGGAGATCTTTCAGAATCTCAAGACTGCCTTGACCACAACTCCAGTTCTGGTTTTTCCTTCAGCATTGGGTTCATATATGATGTACTATGATGCTTCTCAGATTGGTATTGGGTGTGTCATGATGCATAAGGGTAGGGTGATTGCTTATGCATCATGCCAGTTGAAGCCCCGTGAGAAGAACTACCTCGTTCATGATTTAGAGTTGGCAACCATTGTTAATGCATTGAGGATTTGGAGGCATTATCTTTATGATGTGCCTTGTGAGGTATTTACATATCATCGGAGTCTAAACATTATTCAAGCAAAACGATCTAAATTTGAGGCAACGGAGATGGTCGGAGCTGTTAAAAGACTATGATACTAAAATTTTGTATCATCCCAGGAAGGCCAATGTGGTGGCCGATGCCTTGAGGAGGAAGGCGGTTAATATGGGTAGCCTTGCATATATTCCTATTGGTGAGAGACTGCTTGCATCAGATGTTTAGGCATTGGCCAATCAGTTTCTGAGGTTAGAGGTTTCGAGGCCTAGACAAGTTCCAGCTTGCGTGGTTTCTCGGTCTTCTTTATATGATCTCATCAGAGAGCGTCAGTGTGACGACCCCCAATTGTCCTTAAGGAAATGGTACAACACAGTGATGTGATGTGCCGTTGAATTTTGGCACTTTAGATACAAATTACATAGACTTTAGCTCATTTTTTTAAAAGCATTGTAAGTCATCTCTTATGTAGTTTTGGTGTTTTGTAGAAAAACAGACTTGAAGAGCCAAGAACATGCAAAGGATGACAAAAACCAGTGGAAGAGCAAAAATGCAGCACGTTTGCGACCGCATAAGTGATGTGCGGGCCGCAAACCAACCGCAGAGTGAAGCAGTCCAACCCAGTTTTGAGAGTGGATTCTGCAATCCATTACGTGGTGCATAACTCTTGTGTGGACCGCATAATGATCGCACAAATGCAAAACGAGTTTTTGGGAAGATGATTATGCGATGCGATATGCAGTCGGGAAATGAATATGCGGCCCGCGTAACAGAAATGCGACGGAACACTAGAGAATTGAGCAAACAACTCTACGAAGGAAATTAAGATACGCAGACCGCAAAAGCAGTCTGCGACCCATTCTGCGGTCGTAGACTTGATTTGCAGGTCATTTTTGTCACTTTTGACCCCGACTTTTAGCCCATTATAAATACAATAACTAGTTTTTATGGGACATTTTTTCTGTAAAAGAGGCTACACTTAGAGCATTGAATACACCATTATTTTGGAAGCTTTTGAAAAGAGAATCTTGTCATCTTTATAAGCTTTATGACTTTATTTATTGCTTTGTTCTTGGATTCTAGTATGAGTAGCAAGATTTAAATACTAAGGTTATGGACCTAAATGGCTGCAATGTTAATGGGTGTTTACTATTGAATATATATATATATATATATATATATATATATATATATATATATATATATATGTATGTATATCCTGTCTCATCTCAATTAAGAGGGGTCATGAAAAGAACAGGTTCAAAGTCATGATCAATTCCTTTTTCAAATCCTGCTG
>ML243317.1:74584-110666 GCA_005239495.1 Nicotiana undulata
TATATATATATATATATATATATATATATATAATGGTTGGTTAGTATCTATTCGTTTCTCACACTTCATTTATTGTTGATGGTTGCAAACATTGACTAATGTCATTTTACTCTATCTTTACTTGGAAAAGTGAGTTAGGGTTTGGTAGAATTGAATAGCAAAAACTCAAGGATTTAAACCTTGTTTAATAGAATCACTTAAGAATAAGTGGGTTCTATTTGGCATATATTGGTTGTTCTTAACTGTAACTCTTTTATATTTGGGAAAATCATAAAGAGAAATACTACCTAATTATTGGGAAATATTGGGTAGTCATTTAGGAATTATTTGCATATCAAAGGATCTTATTAGAAATATATCATATTAACACTGATAGCATTACACTCCATTGATGGGGACACATCCCTGGTTTCCTTAGTTGAATTAATTACATTCTCGTAACAAAATAGTTTTCCTGATAATTCACAATCACAATACTCTCGTTTTAAACTAACAGAGTAGAATTACGACTTAAGTCAAGTTTTACACTACTCAAGTAATCTTTTAACACCTATTCCCTGTAGGATTCGACCCCAACCTAGTTAGGTTATTATATTTGACATCGACCGTGTTACACCATTTATTTAGGTATAATTTGAGTGTATCAAGTTTTTGCGCCATTGCCGGGAATACGACTTTGAAATTACTAAATAGTGTGTGCTTTACTTTACGTCTTCTTCTATTCCATCACACTTTTCTTGAATTGTTTGGTTTCAACAGGTAAACACGGGCGAGCCGAAAAAAGATAATATTTTTGCGGATATAGATGAGTATATTGAGGATACAAATGCCATTGTCCCTCCAAGAGTTGATGTTTCCACCTTCAAAGTGGAACACAATCTAATCCTAATGCTCAAGGTAGAGGGGGGTTTCCGAAATTCCACAAATGATGATCCGACACAACATCTAAGAAATTTTTTGGGTGTGTGTGCGATGCACAATAAGAATCGTGTCTCAAATGATGCCCTAAGGTTGAGGGTGTTCAACTACTCTATATCTAGAGAGGCAACACAGTGGATCCAAAATATACTCCTAATTCCATCCATACTTTGCCTGAACTTGTCCGAGCTTTCCTAGCAAAATGGTTTCCGGAAAGAAGGAAGTCCGAGCTCCGGGATAAATATTTCTTCTTCAAGCAACTACCGGGAGAGCATCTACATGAAGCATGGGATAGATTCAAGTAATACATGATGAGGTCGCCGAATCATAGTTTTCTGGATAATATTTTGTTGGAGAAGTTTTACATGGGCTTGGATCCTATGAACCAATCCATAGCCAAAAATGCATCGGATGGATACTTTATGGATAAAACATTTGCAAGGGTCACACAAATCCTTGACAAGATGGAAGAACGTAACCAAGTTTGGCACTCGGAAGATACCGTTGGTGGAATTGCATATGGTACCCCTTCCTTGACCAATATGATTAAGGAGAACCAAGAAAGAGATCAAGTAATTGTCGAGCTAGCCATGAACATCAATGTATTGACGAAAATGTTCACTGAAAGCTAAACAAAAAAGGTGAATGTTTTAGAAGATTTGCAATCCATGTCAAATGAGGATTACGAGAAGCAAATTATGTCAACAACTCTCAAGGAGGATATAAAAGACAACCCTACCAAGGTTCAGGGAAACAAAACCAATCGAGGTCTAACCCGTAAGGGCAAGGCAACCAACAATGGCAAAACAATCAAGGTAGTTCAAATCAAGGAAATTGGAGCAACGACAACAATAATTTTTCAAATCGCAGAACAAACCCCTATGTTCCACCAAAGGGGAAATATTCTGTCTACAAGCTTATAAGAGTACATAAACATCATAAAGGTCAGGACAAGGCCCCGCCATACCAGTCAATACATGTCTCAATCATACTGACCAAATAGGCAACTTTGGAGCAAGTGGAGTGCAACAACACCTTCCGCTGAGCTGATAGCCTACTAGGAGGATTGTCAACCTGTCTATCAGGACCTGCGGGCATGAAATGCAACGTCCCCAGGAAAAAGGGACGTCAGAAAAACATAAATAAGAACAGTAATGTAAAGAGACATATAAGAGATACAAGCTGTAGCATCTGAGTGCCTCTGAGAGATAGTGACATGAAATGCATGATACATGTATATATATACATAAACTTTTAAAAATATACGCCTCTATGGGCATCATCATCATCGTATTGTAACCGTCCATCATAAGGCTCGGTAGAATCGTACCCGTCCACGTGGAACTCAGTAAACCCTACTGATCAGTGGTTTCACAATAGGTGTCGTACCCGGCCGACTATAGCGCGGTTCGGTAGAGTAAAATAGATACTATATATAATGCATGCTGGACTCATGGAATCACGCTCTAAACCTTTCAGAGTGATGTAAGGTAGTTGCACCTTTGATTAACATTATGGAAATCATACCATAATATGAACTTCACTAGGACTCAAGGATCATACATACTTTCTTAGAATAACTTTGTATGGAAAGAACAACATGGACAACCTTAATTGCTAGGAGTAGATTCATTATGAAATAGTGTATCGTTTACGTTCGTTTCACTTTAGATCATGCCAAAAGAATGAAGGAAGAGCCTTAACCTACCTTAACCAAGTTGAGTCCTTAGTACCTTCCAAGAAACTCTTCAAACAAGTCAACACAATCTATCATAGCATAAGGAGATTCAATATCAATGTTGAGCAAAGGCTAAGTCT
This sequence comes from Nicotiana undulata, assembly GCA_005239495.1. Lineage (NCBI taxonomy): Eukaryota > Viridiplantae > Streptophyta > Magnoliopsida > Solanales > Solanaceae > Nicotiana > Nicotiana undulata. The sequence goes on from ML243317.1 coordinate 77,321, forward strand.
GTAACTTAAGCTAGTAGCTCGTTTACGTAAATTCAGGAATCATCTCCCCTGTAACAAGGGCCTCCTCCAATACCATATACCAACAACAATAGCCAGAGAAATCCAGAAACATATAATTATCAATAACAATACACCATATGACAGCAACAAGTCACAACTACTTCACGACGAGCGGCAAGCTCCGATTGGGATCCGTATAACCCATATCATCCCTTATAGACTTCTCACATTAACTTAACAGAATTATTAATATGATAATGAAGTATTTCATCAATGATTCCATCCTTATACCATATATTTATAACAAAGGAAACCATCCACAACTCCAACTATCTTTGATTAGCAACTTTATTCACTAGTTCATGTCTAGTCCATCCATTTAACTTAATCAACATCAAGATAACCTTAAGCACATGGAAGAACAAAATAAAAATAACTCCTACAGTAACTTCAAGTCAAAATCCAAGTTATATTTAGCTTACAACATCCCTTAATGGAAATACAACACCATAGAAGTGACTTAAGCTAATCCAAGTGGTATCTTGTAGTTTATCATCCAAACAACTTAACCAACATACAAGAAAGCTTAAGCACAATTAGTAGGCTGTTATACACACCTTAGGAAGTATCAAAAACTTCAAATTTCATCCAAACACATCCCACAACTATCCTTAATGACAACACAACCTCAAAGAGGTGTTGTTCTTCACTAGAACTAACTCTTGATGTTGAAATATGGTGTAATCCGTTTGCAAGACTTGAAATATCCTAGGGTTGATATGAAAACTATAGGAGAGTATTTTACAGAACATAAACCACTTAAAAAAACCTCTCACACGATCTGGAACCACCCAAAAATAAGCAACAACCAAAAGAACAAGAAACTTACTAGCGCGACGGGATTCCCGACACTTGATTTGTGTTGTTTGCCCTTTCTTTGGGTCTTGGATCATGAGAGGAACTTGAGAGAGTGTTTTTAGGGTTCTAAGGTCTGAATACACTGAAAATAATGACTAAACACGGGGTTGAGACATCTTATATATATCCATATGTCTTAAACCATCTATGTGGGCCCCATAGAGAGCTGTTTGGCGCACTCGCGAAATGCGAATATATCTCTACTTCGAGATAGTATCGATGAACGGTTTAATGCGTTGGAAACTAGACTCATAGACTTAAATTTGATTGGTAGATTATCCAATAATTACCAGTATATTGGGAGAAAATCTCAGTTACATTTTACCTAATTTTCAGCACATTATGAATGTAACTTGTGAAGACCTTTGCCAACTTTTGTTTCATAACTTGCTTGACTTCAAAACATAGCACACGAATATCATACGGAAAAAATAACTCATAGCATAACCTACTTATAATGTAATGAACCATAGCCTCATCCGAAAGTACATATTATAACATTCCAAACTCGTCGACTTTTGACGAAACTTGTTTTCTTTAATTGGTTTAGCTTCTAAGCTTTCCAACCCTCTTGGTAGTCTTTATTCATGATATTACATATTTGTAACCTCCAAGGTAACATTATTAACTTACTATATATTCTTTCAAATATAATCTTATTTCTGAGCTTATATCAATTGACTTACGACGTACTCTCACGTACAAAAACATGGGGTGTAACATCTCTCAAGAGAGAAAATCAAAAGCAGAAAGGCATGATCCCTTGTAACAAAATTGAAAACCCAAAAGGTAGTGAGAGTGGTCCGACTTCTCATTGTATGGCGATCACAACTCGAAGTGGGAAAATACTTCAAGGATAGAATGAACAAGTGGTCGAAGTGGAAGATTATGAAAAAGAAGTCTAGGCACAAGCTGAGGTGCCAATTGTTGTTGAATTTAAAATACTCCCGAAGAAGGTGAAAATTCAAGTAGTGAACCCTGAAAAGGTTAAGGAAAAGGTAATAGAGGCACCAAAAACTCTAGTACCGATTCTTAGGCCTCCTCCTCCTTTCCCTTAAAGACTAGCTAGGAAGGTTGATGATAGAAAATAAAGAAGTTTTGTGACATTCTCAAGCAATTATCGGTGAACATTCCATTTGTGGAAGCATTTCAAGAGATGCCGGGTTTTTCTATGTACTTGAAGGATTTGATCACTAAAAAGAGAACCTCCAAGAATGAAGTGGTGAATGTGAATTGTCGGGTTAGTTCCATCAATGCAACAACCACCGTCCAAAAGAAATAGGAACCGGGAGCCTTCACAATTCCATGCACCATTGGGCTGCGCGATTTTGCACGAGCCCTTTGTGATAATGGGGCTAGCATCAACTTAATTCCCCTTTCTATTTACAAGAAAGCGGGATTAGGTGTTACTAGGCCTACAAGTATGAGGTTGAAATGGCCAACCGTTCAATAAAGCGACCAGTGGGAATTGTTGATGATGTTCTTGTTAAAGTGGGGAAGTTTCTCCTCCCTGCCGACTTTGTTATCCTCGATTGTGTTGTTGATAAAGAAATCCATATCATCTTGGTGAAACCATTCCTTGATACCAGGAGAGCACTCGTGGATTCAGAATGATATGAGATCAAGTTCCGAGTTAATGACGAAGAGGTTACCTTTCAAGCGAGTAAGGGTATGAAATTGCCACATGCATACGAAAGTATCACGGTCATTGATGTTGTTGATGAGGTATAGGATACAGTCGAGGTGAAGATGGAATAGGATTGCCTTGGTGAGGCATTGGCGGCTATTTTAGTGAATCTTGATGGTGAAGACATGGAAGGATACATGGGATCGCTGGATGCATTGGAAGGGCTTGGGTCCTACACTTATGCACCAAAGAAGCTTTCTCTTGACTTAGAGAATAGAGTCACCCCTCCAGCTAATCGTTCAATTACCGAGCCACCACAACTTGCGCTCAAACCACTTCCTCCGCACTTAAGGTATAAATTTCTTGGCTCTAATGAAACTCTACCTGTAATTGTTTCTTATTTATTGAATGATTTGCATGTTGAAACACGTATTGAACACCTTGAGGGAGCACAGACAGGCCATCGAGTAGACTATCGAAGATATCCTAGGGATTCCTTCTGGAAATTGGGAGCAAAAATACAATTTGAGCAAGAGAGCAAACCTAGCGTGGAGCATCAAAGATCGTTGAACCCTTCCATGCAAGAGGTGGTGAAGAAATAAATCATAAAATGGTTGGATGTCGGGGTTGTCTACCTCATCGCCGATAGTCCTTGGGTGAGTCTGGTGTAATGTGTGCCGAAGAAAGGAGGCATGACCGTGATTCAAAATGACAAAAATGAACTCATCCCAACGAGGACGGTGACCAAATGGAGAGTTTGCATGGACTATCGGAAGCTCAATGTTGCTACTTGCAAAGACCATTTCCCTATGCCTTTTATTGATCAAATGCTTGATCGGCTAGCGAGAAGGTCATTTCATTACTTCTTGGATGGTTATTTCGACTACAACCAAATCAACATCGCCTTATAGGATTAAGAGAAGACAACATTCACTGCTCGTATGGGACCTTTGCCTTTAGCCGGATGCCATTTGGGCTATGCAATGCTCCGGCTACCTTTCAACGGTGCATGATGTCATTCTTCTCGGACACGGTGGAGGATTTCTTAGATTGTTTATGGATGACTTTTATGTAGTTGGTGATTCCTTTGAGCATTGCCTTGACTACCTTAGTCAAGTGCTCAAAAGCTGTGTGGAAACAAACCTTGTGATCGATTGGAAAAAAATGACACTTCATGGTGGACGAGGGTAATTGTTCCGGGCCACAAAATTTACAAGTAAGGCATAGAGATTGATCTGGCAAAGATCGAGATCATTTCCAAGATTCCTCCTCCCACTTCGGCAAAAGGCGTTTGGAACTTTTTGGGGCATGCCGGTTTTTATAGGCGATTTATCAAAGACTTCGAAAAAATTGCAAGTCCTATGTGCAAGCTCCTTGAAAAGGATGCAAAGTTTGATTTTAATGAGAAGTGCCTCAAAGCTTTTGAGGAATTGAAAGCAAGGCTCACCACGACACCTATTATTGTCACACCAAATTGGTCTCTTCCATTTGAACTCATGTGTGACGCCAGTGGTGTAGCTATTGGAGCGGTACTTAATCAACAGCATAACAAAATTCTTCACCATGTCTACTATGCAATCAAGTCACTCAATGGCACTCAAATGAATTACACGGTGACGGAGCAAGAATTGCTTGTTATTGTCTATGCTTTTGAAAAATTCCAGGCCTATTTGTTGTGCTCCAAAGTGGTAGTCTAAACTTATCATGTTGATCTCCGCTACCTTATGGCGAAGAAGGATGCTAAACCAAGATTTATTAGGTGGGTTCTTTTGTTACAAGATTTTGACTTTGAAGTCAAAGACCGAAAAGGAACAGAGAATCAAGTTGCAGATCACTTAATATGCTTGAAGAGGTAGGGAGACCAAAAGAAAATCTTGAAATTAATGATGCCTTCCCCAATGAACACATATTGGCATTGTCTAGCACCTTCACTCCATGGTATGACGACATCACTAACTTCTTGTTCTTGGTTAGTGACCTTATCCCTGACGGAATATAAGCTTATCAAAAGAAAAAGTTCATGCGAGAGTGTAGGCAATACTATTGGGAGGAACCCTTTCTATTTCGGATTTGTGCCAACAACATCATTCGGCATTGTGTTTCGAAATATGAGGCAATTCAAATTCTCAAAGCATGTCATGACTCTTCAGTTGCGGGCCACCGCGGTAGAAATCGTACAACGGAAAAAGTGCTTGAATGTGGCTATTATTGGACATGGATCTAGCAAGATGCAAACCAATTGGTCAAATCATGTGATCAATGTTAAAGATAAGGGTCAATTTTGAGAAGGCATGAGATGCCTATGAACTTTGTGATGGAGGTCGAGATCTTTGACGTGTGGGGGATAGATTTCATGGGTCCCTTCGTAAGCTCTTACGGCATGAAACATATATTGGTGGCAGTAGATTACGTCTCCAAATGGGTTGAGGAAATTTCCTTGCCAAACAATGAGGCTAGAAGTGTAACCGCTTTCTTGAAGAAGAACATATTTACTCGGTTTGGAACCCCAAGGGCCATCCTTAGTGATGGTGGTTCTATCTTTTGCAACAAAGATTTTTCCGGGTATCTCGAAAAATACGGAGTTAAGCACAAGGTGGCCACCCCTTATAATCCTCAGTCGAGCCTTCAAGTTGAAGTTTCTAACCAGGAGATCAAAAACAACATTTAAGACTCCCATTGGCACCTCACCATATAGATAGGTTTTTGGTAAGGTGTGTCACTTGCCAATGGAGCTTGAACACAAAGATATGTGGGCATTGAAAAAGCTAAATCCTTACTGGGCCGAAGCTTCTAATCTAAGAATGACAAAACTCAACGAGATGGAAGAATTCCATTTTCATGCCTATGAGAATGCAGCCATGTATAAGGAAAGAATGTTCATGATGAAGATTTTGAAGCGGGAATTCAAATCCGGTGATTTGCTACTCTTCAACTCAAGACTGAAGTTATTTCCGGGAAAACTAAATCCAAATGGTCTGGCCCATTCAAAGTTGTGAATGAATTAGAATCCGAGGACGGGACTTGAACTTTCAAAGTGAATGGACAAAGGGTCAAGATTACCTCGGACCCATTGGAGAAAAGCACTTGGTAGAACAATTCGCGCTCAACAATGGTCCTACACCATCCCCCGCTATTGATTAGCCAAAATTGGGGCAACATAGTCGTGTCGCGACATTAAATCAAGAACTTATTGGGAGGCAACCCATGTGTGGTAGCACATTTTGGTTAGATTTTAATTTCAGTAAGCTTGTTTGTTAGTGTTGAGAAGTTTGACGTGTGCGTTAGAATACAAGTGACCCAAAATATAGAGAAATAGGATGCAAGAGCAGAGGAAACTAAAGGAAAGCAATCCAAGCTTCAGTTGTGTTCTGCTGCAACATATGCGGCCGTATAAAGGATTTGCGGACCGCATAATGGTCGCAGACACAAGCAGAGAAAAATGCAATCTGGGCCTTCACAAATGCGGTGAAAATTCATTTTCTGTTGTCCGCATAATGATTATGCGACCGCAGAACTAGTTGCAAAGTTGTTGTGCACCACTCAGTCACTAACCCATCGCATAACACATATGTCGCCGCATAATATGTTATGTGATGCACTGCCTCACCACGAACCTCTCAGGTATTAAGCCCTAAAACCCTCAGTTATTTTTGTTGTTCAATTACACACAGACACACACAAACACAAAGCATAACACAAAATAAAAGACAGAACGGACCAAAAACACTAGAAAACACAAAATCAGAAAGGAATTGAAAAGGAAGGGCTTACCTTGCTCGCGATTCGGACCAAAATTCTCCATCTTCTGATATCTGGTATGTCCATTTCCATCCCCTCTCTTGTTTAATCAAATTGAAGAGTGCCATGTGTTTTGTTACCCTCCATTTTCTCCCCAACTCCTTGCTATGGGTAATAATTTGTGAATAATTGTACTTAAAATCAACGCTGGGGGAAATTCTATATTGTGGGTAAATCGAAATTTTGGGGTTTGAACTAGGGGGAGGATTAGAGTAAAGGGGTTTGAAAGTTGTGTCAATTTGCATAACATTTCATCCTGATGACTAAATGTGAGCTTGTGAATTTGGGACTGAGTAGGAACTTGATGTGTGTGCATTGTCCTGAGACCCTTTTTGATTAGGAATGATGATCTTTGTGGTCCACATAATTGGTTCGCGGTCCGCAGAGTCATCTCATTTTGCAAGAAAGGTAGTTTTCTCAAAGCCTATGTGCGATTGAATTCGCGACTGCAGAAACATTTTGAGGACCGCACAATACTTGCAGACAGAGGCAAAAGTAAGGCTATATCTGAAGAACAAAATGCGACTGATCTGCAGTCGCATAAGTTGTTCTGTGGCCACTTCTGCAAACTGCATAAATGTTTTTGCTTTTGAGGGATGTATTATGCAAAATGTTCTGCGGCTCGTAGAGCTGTTATGCGATCGCATAACTGGTCGCAACACCGCCTTTGTTTTTAATTTCCTTCATATATGTTACCCATGCCTTATCATGCACTTACTCAATGTTAATTTACAGGAAGGGCACCAAAGAAAGATCTAGCATCGCGACTACCCACCACTCGAGGAAAGAGATGGGCGACAGCTATAATCCCAGCAATCCCAACGCAAGCGGCCTAACACATCTAGAACTTTATTTGAGCATTCCTCCCAATCTGAAGATGAGGAGGCACAGAATGACCTTGTGCCACCAATTGACCTCCCTGCCGAAACACACCGAAAGAGTGGTGAGGATATCAGGTTTGGGATCTCTGGTTCTTGAACTTTGTATAGAGATGGCCTGGAAAAATGAAAGATCCTCGAAGAAAATCACCTAGGCTGGAACGGGTTAAAAGAACACTACCCCATGTGCTAGAAAACATCAAAAAGAGGGGATGGGAGTTCTTCACTCTGGTTCCAGGGGAGTACAATGAGACACTCGTTAGGAAATCCTATGTTGCATATGTTGCATCTAGGAATGCTGAACAAAAGAGAAACCATATATTCTTGAAATATGTCTTAGTTGGAGGGGTTGAAATACTCTATGATGCCTCATCAATCAATGATATATATTTTGAAGAATGAAAGTCATGCACGGTAGAATTTGACGCAAAAGGGAATCTGAGCGTGCTTGGGTAACCTCCGTTATCGCCAAGGGAACTCCATCCTGGATCGCTCCGTGCCAGAAGATTCACAAGAGGGATCTTACCCAAGAAGGCCGATATTGGCTTAGTTTGGTCTGCTCTCGTATAATGCCCTCGAGAAATGAAACTGACATAAGTATCGAGAAGGCGATCCCCATTGCTTGCATCATGTCAGGTATCAAGTTGATGTGGGAGAGCTTGTATTCTGTGAGATTGGGATCCAGTAAAACTAGAAAGAAACCCCGCTCCCCTTCCCATGCTTGATACATGCTTTGTGTAAAGTTGGGGAAGTTCCTCCTTTCCCCAAACATGACCGCATAGAAAACGTTGTCCAAGACATTGACATCACTCGGATCAATGATGATGCGGATAGAGTGGTCGAAGATCCACCAAAGACTTCACTCATTCCTCTTCCAACCTCAGTAGCACCTGCTGCCTCATCAGTTCCAGATAGTTCTTCCGCACCAGCCAGCTCCACATCCAGTCCCAAACTAGCCAATGCGACACCACTTGTCTCACTGCCTGCATTTTCCAAGCTTGGTCTACTGGCACAATATTCAAATGCCAAAGTGGAAAAATTCACGAAAGAACTTCCATATCTCATCAGGCAAGCACAGGCCCCAATCCAAACCTCAGTAAGTGCTCTTCAAAAACAACATCTATCATTTGAGGATCGACTCAAGTACTTTGAAGTGCGCCTTGAGAGGGTTGAGCAAGGCAAAGCTGGGGACATGCCTCAACTCAAAAAGGATGTAGCTGAGCTCAAGTCAAAGCTGCATAAGATGAAGATACTGGAGTTTGATTTGACCTTCTTTCTTCCAGGTGGAAGGGGATCAAGAATGTAAGGCCTCGTAAAATTTTAACAAAATCCCAGAAATTTCATAGTACCAAGTTAGATTTATGTGTCATAATAGTAGAAATTGCTCGCCGCGGTTTGGACGTTTTGGAGAAGAAGAACGGTACACTACGGACCCATTATGCGTCCGCATAATCACTTTGTGGACTGCATATTGGCCGCAGAGTGAGACAGAAAAGCTGGCCAATTTTGAGGTCAGTTACGCGGCCAATTATGCGATTGCATAATCGCTTTGCGGGCTGCATATCGATCGCATAATCATCTTGTACTTTTGCGGAGGGAAGTTCTGCAGTGCATTATGTGACCGCAGAACAAGTATGCAGACCGCATACTGATCACATACCCAAGTAGAAAATTCAAGCCCCTGAGGGCTATTTTTGCGATCATTTGGAGGGTCGCACCCATTATGCGACCGCGGATCTGTCTCGGGGCTCCTATTTTCTAATTTATAAAATCCGACCCATTCCATTAAAACACCTCATTAGGCCATTTGAGCTATTTTTCTTACATTTCTATAGTGAGGGAAAGGGGTTCTTAGAGAGAGAAAGACCAAGCATCACACTAATATCCTTCCATTCCTTCTAATTACTTGAAGATTTTCAAGAGGGTCTCCATATCAAAGGTAAGAATCTAAGCCCAGCTCAACATTTCGAAGTTTCTTCTAAAATGGATACCTAGCAAGGTAGTTCATGGGCTTGGGGTTAATTGTTTTGCATGCATGGGCGGTGAGGGAACCTATGATCAATGTTAGCTAAAAATTATTAAGGACGGGGAATGGGATAAGGCATCGATCATCCTTCTAATTCTTGAATCAATGTGTGATAATCCTAAAATAAATTGAAGGTGCTAAAGGTATCGGAAGTTATCGTCGAACGTAAGGAAAGAAATTGAGGTATGTCTGGCTAAAAAATCCCTCTTCTTATAAATAGAACCCCATGGCGACCCTACAATTGGTGTAAGTTTCAACTTTAATTGATGTAGGAAATGACATTCCAAACATGCTTGTGTTGCAAGACTTGATGTGCAATATGTATTTAAATGCTCCCCCTTTATGTTATTTGTTATTTGGTGATGTAGTGAATATATGGAATATGTGTTAAATTGACAAAGCATGGGAAAGCCTCTATATGCCCACGACTCATGATTCCGCCTATGTGTACTTACTATCTTGAATTGAAAGGTTGGTTGACGAAATTGATAAAAATGTGAAATATGTGAAAAGAACTTGAATTATGAAATGCGGCCCAGTGCCAAGTATGAATTAACAATTGTGGCCACTAGCGTCGAATGAATTAAAATATGTGAGTGAAATAAGAAATGAGATGATTGATGAAAAATGGAAATTCCTTGAGTAAGACGGCCTAGCCGATCGGGTCGTGATCGGACGTCATGCCGCACACATGGTGGTATTGTGCTGGAAATTGAATCGGAATTGAAACATGAATTGATATTGTGGAAAAATGTCTCCAAGGGAAATGACCTAGCTGATCGGGTCATGATTGGACTCCGTATAAGAGTACGGTGGTATTGTGAATGATGAGGTGTTAATGCGAATAATGGCCCAACCTAAAGCTATAGTAATTTCACTTGAAAGCTTATGTGATTCCTTATTTAATGTTGTGGTGTTGTCTAAGTTTCTCATTGATTTTGTGATTACTTCTTCCTGTATTATTGATCTTTCTAATTCAATGGTGTTTAGCTATACATACTAGTACTATTCGACAGTACTAACATCCCTTTTGCCGAGGGTGCTACATCTTTGAAAGAAGGTGGTTCCATCGCAGATAGTGTCGATCGTAGATAGCGGTGCGCTCTCCTCACAACAGTCTTGGTGAGCCCCCATTTCTTCCAGGGGTCATGTAGTTCTTCTTTTGTATAAGTTACTACATTTTGAGGTATAGTCGGGGCCTTGTTGCCGGCATTGTCATAATTGTATTTCGTATCATTAGAGGCTCCGTAGATATTTGTGTGGGTTATGAATGGGTATCGGAGGGGTCACTAGATTAAGTTGTATTTTAAAACTCTTTTCCCACTAAATTGTAAATTGTATGTACTTTTGGAAACGTAACTATGGCATAATGAATATAATGAAAAATGAACTAGCAATGTTTTATATATATATATACGTCCCCTTTTCGAATCATGAATCAGTCGCGTAGGAAAGGTCTAACAGGCTTGCTCGACCGAGTTCACTCGGTTGAGCCCTGGTCACGCTCCCCGAGGTTGGGGCGTGACAAGGGCACTGGAACCTCCCACATACCAAGTCTTGACCTTGATTTCACAAACCTCATGTCAGTTGAGGTATCCCATGGTACTGAGGTCTCACAAGCTCCGGGCTCAGTCACACACACCAATGATCCTTCAGTTAAGGAATCCAGAAAGTCTGATGAGGAAACTGATGAAAAGGAAACTGATGAGGAGGGGATACTTGAGGAGGGTGATGATTAGAGGGAAAATAGAGGCAAACAGGTTGTTGCTTCTACAGATGTACTGGACGAGGAGGAGGAAGATGTACAGACATACATTGCACACTCCCTTGCAGATATGGTCGCCAAAGCTACTACCACAACCACACAACCATCATTGGGTGAGGCTAGCAGCTCTCAGGTCCAAGACCCAGCTTCACAACTGGCGGAGCTTCCTACTTTGGTCTTGGACACCACTATCCAGTTAGAGGTTCCACCCACTGCCTCCATAATTTCAGCCTCCGGCCCCACGGCCGCCTTTGATGTTCTAGCCCCTCCAAGCGCCTAGTGCATCCCAGCAAGCCCCTAAATTTTTCTCTTACTTTCTCAATGCCTTGGGGACAATGCATGCTCTTCAGTTGGGGGTGGGGTATTCAACTTTTTGCAACTTTTATATAAACTCTTAATCTTAATACTGTAGATTTGTATGTAACAATGAATTCCCCTTAGTTATTTTTGCCGAGTTCTTTTCTAAGGGTGTAATAGTAGAACCATGGCGGTAGCACAAAAAATTTTGACTTGTTTTGTGCTTTTGTTCTGGCTTCAAGCATGTGATAAGTTTTTGTTGAATAAATTGCACCCTTCAAATTTTGTAAATAAACGATTAGTCATTCTTGTGAAATCGAGGCTCGCTCTTTGACTTTGTGCTTACTTAGAATCTCAAATATCATGTGATGAAGCTTTGAGTCGACCTATATCCACTTGAGGGATGAAATTATGCTGATTCGAACAGTTCATGCGTTGTGAGTGGGTGAGAATTTGTGCAAATAATGCATGTCTCAACTTGTAATTTCTAGAACTTGTCCGGTTGGTTTCTCAATGCAAATCTCAGGTTGATGAGTGGGTGTTGAAATGATCTTAGGGTCTCTTTATGATTTCTAAATAATTGTTTACCAAATTGACATCCCTGGTGCAGTTATTATGATAGTGATGAAATGTTGAGAAATTAAGATTTTATTTGGCTACCACATTACAAACCTTTACCCTTTTGTGAAATATTCCCTCTTTTGAACTCGTCCCTCCTTGAATGAATAAGGATGAGGCTAAAAACCTAAGTTTCAGGTGTTGGTATTAATTGAAAATTGTTAAAGTTGTATATTGTGGGTAGAAGCAAATACCTCAAAGTTGTATATATGAAGATATTCAAGCTCCAATAGAAAAACAAAATAAAACATCTGTAAAAAATTGTTTGTGGAGTCTTGTGAAAACTGAAGAGATAATTTGAGGTAGTTATATATCGTTAACTTGAGGTCAATAAGGGCTATGTGGTTTAAAAATAAGTAAAGTGTATGTAGCATTCAAGGAGGGGACAGTCACTATATTCCCAAATATTCGTTCAACCCATCCTGAAGCCTACACTACAACCCTTAAAAGTCCTTTATGATCTGCAACCAATTATTCCTGAGATAGCATTGAGTTAAAATAAGGGCAAACATATGGACAGATACTTGTAGAACTTAGCCTTCTTTATGATTGCAAGAGTGGTTGATGTTATCCCGTGTACATATTTGTTGAGCTGGGAATTTTTTTATGTGAGCACGTATGAATTGCAAGATTTAGCAGAAGTTAGGTTTCTTGAAGTAGGATACAAGTGCATATCTAGTTGTGGGTAGCACTTTGTCATTGCTCTTGAGGTTCAAAGTTTACAAACTGATTATGCGAACTGTTAAATGATCTTTGTGTTAAAAAAAAGGGTGAATAAAAGAAGTTACATGCTTGTTAGCTAACAGTCAGCACCATCCATTATTCATGCTGCTTTGTACTCAGGCGGAAGTAGATTAGCATTTGGTAGGTTAACTGTGTTTTAGTCTCTTGAGGGCAAGCAAGAGTCTAAGTTGAGGGTGTTTATGTGCCTTAGAATTTCGGCACTTAGATACTAATTCATAGACTTTATCTCATTTTTTTAAAACCATTGTAAGTCATTTCTTATGTAGTTTTGGTGTTTTTTCAGAAAACCAGACTTGAAGAGCCAAGAACATGGAAAAGATGACAAAACCCAGTAAAAGAGTAGAAATGCGGAAGGTTTGCGGCAGCATAAGTGATGTGCGGGCCGCAAACCAACCGCAGAATGAAGCAGTCCAACCCAGTTCTGAGAGTGGATTCTGCGATCCATTATGCGGTAGCATAAATCTTGTGTGGACTACATAATGATCGCATAAATGCAAAACGAGTTTCTGAGAAGATGGTTATGTGGTGTGATATGCAGTCGCGAAATGAATATGTGGCGTGCATAACAGAAATGAGAAGGAACACTGGAGAACTGGGAAACCAACTCTGTGAACGAAACTAAGATATGCAGACCGCAAAAGCAGTCTACGGCCCATTCTGCAGTTGCAGACTTGATTTGCAAGGCATTTTTGTCACTTTTTGACCCCGACTTTTAGCCCATTATAAATAGAACAACTAGGAATTTCGTGGGATATCTTATCTGAAAAGGAGGCTACACTTAGAGCATTGAATACACCATTATTTATGAAGCTTTTGAAGAGAGAACCTTGTCATCTTTGTAAGCTTTATGACTTTATTTATTGCTTTGTTCTTGGATTCTAGTATGAGTAGTTAGTTTTAAATACTAAGGTTGTGGACCCTAAATAGATGTAATATTAATGGGTGTTTACCATTGAATACACACACACACACACACACACACACACACACACACACACACACACACACACACACACACATATATATATATATATATATATTAATGGTTGGTTGGTATCTATTAATTTCTCATACTTCATTTATTGTTGATGGTTGCAAACATTGACTGATGCCATTTTACTCTATCTTTACTTGGAAAAGTGGGTTAGGGTTTGGTAGAATTGAATAGCAAAAACTCAAGGCTTTAAACCTTGTTTAATAGAATTGCTTAGGAATATGTGGGTTCTATTTGGTATATATTGGTTGTTCTTAACTATAACTCTTTTATATTTGGGCAAATCATAAGGAGAAAATACTACCTAATTATTGGGAAATATTGGGTAGTCATTTAAGAACCATTTGCATATCAAAGGACCTTCCATTAGAAATATATCATATTAACACTGATAGCATTACATTCCATTGATGGGGATACAACCTTGGTTTCCTTAATTGAATTAATTACATTCTCGTAACAAAATAGTCAACCTAATAATTCAAAATCACAACACTCTCTTTTTAAACAAACGGAGTAGATTTACGACTTAAGTCAAGTTTTACATTACTCCAGTAATCGTTTCACACCTATTCCCTGTGGGATTCGACCCCAACCTTGTTGGGTTATTATATTTGACATTGACCTCCTTACATCATTTATTTAAGTGTAATTTGAGTGTATCAAATTTTAATTTTGATGACGTCCAAATCCACTACTAAAAATTAAAAGGACACGGTCGCGTGCAATATAATTTACCCAACTATCAGTCGGGGTCGAATCTCACAGAGAACAATATGTATGCGATTAGGCGTGTAAGAGAATTATCACTTATTATGCTAAGCCAAATACTTAGAATGCTTTTGAGAAAATATTTATAACTAATTGCAAAAATGTAAACTAACCTAGAAAGGAAGTAAAATGATCAATGGTTACAAGCATGGATGCATTGGGAATTACACTCAAGTAACGATCCAATGTATTTCACGATTTTACAAATATGAACGAGTTTATGTTAATTAGCCTCGGGTTATAATTCTATATTGGCTTCTTCTGAATGCTAACAACACTTCCTAATTGAATTTTTCCTAAAGCAATTAAGAGATTAAGCACACCCGAATATGGATACAAGTAGTTCAATCCTATCCCTAGGAAGAATCTATAAAGTGAGGGTTAAAGCCTCAAGTTCTTGTTAATTAATCTTTCTCAACCCCAAATTACTTTCCCAAAATTAATTCGAAGTAAATGGGCGAGTCCTAGGGTTAGCTAATCCCTTTGAAAACATTAAAGAACAAGAATAATTGAAGAAACAGTAACTCACTTCATCATAAATAAAAATCGTTCAATACATAAGCACAATGAGATATTTAATCCACACTTTAAATATGAATATTTCCATAAACAAGATTAAAGTGTTGGAAAAAATACTACATACTTAGATATACAATACAAAGCAAGGAAATGAAGAAATGGACATAAATGACTAAGACATTCTCAACCAAAAGTTTCAAATATTCAAGACCCAAGTGTATGTGCAAGAACCCTAGCTTCCAAATTTATGTTCTCTAGTCAAGGAGACTGAAAATTAAGCAAAAGATGTGTTTCCAATAAGCTAGGTCAGTATTTGTGGGTTTGGAATCGAGTCAATGTGAAATGCCAAGACTGTCCATAGATGAAGCTCGGTGACTGCACCTGCGGAACAATACTCGCAGGTGCGGTTCTGCAGATGCAGACAAAAGCACACAGAAGCGAGATTTGGTGAACACTGACTACTCTGCAGAAGCAAACATCCACGCGCAGGACACGAACGCATATGCAGACATCAAGCGCAGATGCGGTAAATCAATCTATGAAGTTATTTAAGCCTTCCAGGTCTTCTTCCGCAGATGCGGACCATTTCGACGCAGATGCGAAGTCACAAAAGTGCAAAGTGCTCCCCAGATTCGGAATCACTAAAAGAATTTACACTTGTTTTACTCTGTTTTTCTTAATTCCGCTTCACTTGATTTCAACTCTCTTCATGGAATCATTTACCTGAAAATCTCGCAATACACACCATAAACAACCTCATATCATAATTAACGGATAAAAAAACTAAAGAAAAGAGACTAAAATAAATGTTAAAATCACCTGCCACGACCCAAATTCCTACTCAGGTCGTGATGGCGCCCAACACCGGAGTCAGGAAAACCAACACTAGATCACTACCAAAGTTACCTCACTTAGTTAGATATTTAAGAACTTGCCAGATTTTTAGTTAGGAAATCATTTAAAGAAAACAGTCAAGTTATGCAACTTGATTAAATGAAACTCAAAAGATTGTTTGCCAGCATATACAGTATAGCAAAATACTAGGAAAACCAACTACGTATGCCAAGACCTAGTGTCACAAGCCCACAGGCGACTAGTGGAATATACAAAATAAATGTACAACTGTCTGAAAGGGGTAGACAGAAATATCAAAAAAATAATAGAAACTCCATAGTGCTGCTGAGGAACGCCAGGAAGAGAAGCTCACCGTGTAGTCTAATCCAGATAGTACCCTCAACAGCGTGCTCCGGTATGATAACCAGATGCACCAGCCTCAGGATCTGTACAATTAAGTACAGAAGCGTAGCATGAGTACATATAAACAAATATGTACCCAATGAGTATCCCGTCTAAACTCGAAGAAGTAGTGACGAGAGGTAGACGTATTACTCACTAGGGTCATGAGCACTAGTATAATTAAATAAATCTAGACAGGATTAATAGTCATGGCAATCAAGTAGACATGGAATATCAAGTATGTGAACTAAAATCTACCCGCAAGTGTCAAATAATAGTATCAATAAAAGTCCCAAGTCCCCTCCACTAAGAACAATTTATTTGATAATAACAATAAGACTCCCAGTCAAATACATAACACATAATATGCTGAAGCGTACGGCCAAAGCGACGCAAAAATAAATGTGCAATGTTGAGGGTCGAGCGGCACGAACCATAGATGCATCCATTACCCCACTAGCGAATCGATCATGTGACGCGGTTGACATAAATATAGGGATACCCCGCTCGCGAATCATACATGCAACACGGGTGCTCGTAGACATACACAGAATCATCAAGAACTTCAGGAATTTATCATGGATTATGCTTGAAATCAGAGATTTAAACCTTTAAACTTACACATAACTTCCTAAAATCCTCATATCAATATCAAAGATAATAAGTAACTAGGAACACATGCAAGGATACAGGTAAGGCACATAAAGGCATGCTTGTAAAATCCTAAATTCTACCCGACATAACATAGTAGTAGCTACGCACGGACTCTCGTCACTTTGCGCGTGCGTAGCCCCCGCAAATAAGGATAATTCAATCATTTACATTTACCTATGGGGACAATTCCCTCTTACAAGGTTGAAAGGAGGCTCACCTCACGTAGAATCTACTTCCCGGGTCAAGAATGCGCCCGAAACTCCAAACTTTACACCCGAGGACTCGAAACTAGTCAAATGATATATAAATATGTCAATGGATCCTCAAATTATGGAAATTCTCCTACTTATGTAGTAAATTCATTATTCTTGAAGAAATCCCAAAATTCACCCCCGGGCCCACACATTCGGATTCCAAAATTCTCGAAGGAAACACTCACACATAGCCTAAGGATCATTAATATACAGTTTTTGTATGATTTCATGGTAGATAAGTGGTGAAATTCTCTAAAGTTCATCAACCCTAGGTTTCCACTCTAACCCCTTTGATTTGCACTAATTGGGTTGGAATCTACCTAAGATTTGATGTAATAAACCAATATTTAAATGGAAATTACTTACCTCTTAGTAGCTAGGCCGAATACCCTCTTGAAAGCCCTCAAAATCGCCAAAGGAGGAGAAGAAATGGTGAAAAATGGCCAAATCCCGTATTAAATGAGCTCACTGCCTTCAGTGATCTCGCACATGCGGCTCGAGGACCGTACCTACGGTCTCGCACCTGCGAGCCAAAGGTCGCACCTGCGGAAGTGGCCTGGGAGGCCTGGGGCCGCACCTGCAGAGGAAGTCCCGCACCAGCGGGTCCGCGCCTGCGAAAGGAGATTTGCACCTGCGGTTTGGACCAGCACCCCTGGGGGTCGCACCTGCGGAGCCTTGACCGCAGGGGCGGTCTCACACCTGCGACCTGGGCAACCGCACCTGCGGTCACATCAGATCTGGTGCACCAGCAGCTGAAGCTGCTGGTTTTTGGCTCCGTTTGGTGTCCGGGAGACACCTGGGCCCAACCGAGCCCCCGCGCAATTATACCAACAAGTCCTAAATCATATGACGGACTCGCTCGAGCCTTCGGAACTCCTAAAACAACGCTAAAACTCAAAATCACCCCTCGAAACCCCTAGAGTCAAACTTAAGAATTTCTAAGTTCTTGAATTCGGTTTCAATGTGCCGAACCGACCTATACTACTCGGAATGACACCAAATTTTGCAGGCAAGTCATGAATGACATAACGGAACTATTCCTGGTCTCGGAATTCCGTTCGGACCTTGATAACATAAAAACACGTTCTAAACCAAATTATGAACTTAAGGAAACTCTATTTCGCTATTTGGCGTCGAAACGCTACCAGGTCATCCAAAACCCATTTCAGACATACGCACAAGTCCGAAATCATCGTACGAAGCTACTGGAACTATCGGAACTCGATTCCGAGGTCGTTTACTCAAAACGTTGACCGAAGTCAAACTTGGCCTTATAAAGCCAACCTTAAGGAACTAAGTGTTCGTATGCCATCCTAAACACTTTCGAATCCCGAACTGCCCGTCCCCGCAAGTCACAAATCACGATAATCCACTTCGAAAAGTCTTATTTAGAGAAACGGGGTTCGAATACGCGAAACAACCGGTCGTGTCATCACATCACCACTCATCGACACCCCCAACTTAAAGCTTTTTCTTGTCCTCAAGCAAATCAAAACCAACAATTCAATTAGGTGTTACAATTTAAAGCACTAGTAGCATTGCTATCACTTACAAATCACACTCTCAAATTAAGCACCATACTTATGGATTTGGTTGGTAATAATTAGGCGTAAGCATGTGAATCTCAACCAAATAAATCCCTCATTTACAACAATGTCAAGAATGCAATGGAGTTACAAAATAATCAAGTGACAACAATCAAACCTCAAAAAGTGACTCAAAAGCACTAATCTACTACATATGCTCAATTTACTCGATTCGGAATATATCAATATCACAAATCTATCCTAATCCAGGTGACCTCACAAGAAAGGAATTCCCAAAATCACCATATTCACAATAACAACACAAGGGACGAATGCACAAAGACATTCACTCTCAACAAACAATTTCAAGTGTTACAAACTATCATGCCATAAGCTTGCCCTTATTTTAATTCGTCGTCCATTCAAGAACATACGTTTAGAGATCCCATAAGGACCTTTTAAGCTTGTAACGTAGGTTTTAGGAAACGTAGGATAAGCATTTTTGGAAACAAGTGACTACACCCTCCTTGAACACTACTCACATTTGTCTTTCTTTTTGCACTTTGCTTCTTTTTAAACCACATAGCCCGTTTACATCTAATTACCAACCTAGAACCCCCTTAAAGTACCTCAATAGTTTTCTCAAGACTCCATCTTTTTTCATTTTTTTATACAACTGTTTTCTTTTGGAGCTTGAGTATCTTCATGTAAACAACTTTGAGGTATATGTTTCAACAAAAATGTACGCCTTCACTATTTCCCTATTAACACCAACACCCCCAACTTAGGCTTTTAGCCTCATTATTAACATTCAAGTGGGACGGGTTCAAAAGAGAAAATTATTTCACAAAAAGGCAAAAGGTTTGTAATGAGATAGCCAAAGAAAAGGTTAAATGCTCAAATGGGGTAAACTAGTAATAATATTTATGCAATGGTAAGCTCGAAGGCTAAAGAGGTGTTTTCAAAGATAACAAAGAATGCCTAAAGGCATCCCTCCAACCAAACATAATTAACATTAACATTGAAAGACCAACAAGGCAAGTTCTAGATGATAAAAGTAAACACAAGAATTATTTTTAACAAAAACTAACACTCATTGTACATGAACTAATCAAGATGGATTAATTTCACTTCTTAATAAGAGCATTTAGAGCAATTTCATGCCAACTAGTGGGCAAAGAGTCGCCAAATGAGCCAAAAAGTTATCACAAAAATTATTCTTCGCCATGCAACTTGCTTTTTCAATTTACAACCAAAATTCGTAGGGGTATTCTTAATTCACACTTCACATACATGAGACTAATTTTATTATTACCAAATAATCCAGAAGTATTCACATAACAAAACAAGACTAATTCCTTAAGAAAGTCATCACGACATCCATCATAGGGAAAGTCACCCGGTTCAACACAAAAATATTCCTTGGGAAAGAACCGTAGCATAAAGAAAACCCAATTTTTTTTATTGAAAAGTATATTACTACTAAAAGAGATAAAAGTAAAATAAACTAAAAAATACTAAAAGAATACAATAAACACTAAAGGAATAAAAATGAAATAACTAAAAACTACGAAAGAAAATAACATAACAAAAGCAACTAACACTAAATGAACAAAAATAACTTTTTACATTTTAGCTTTTAGTTGCAAATTAGTTAAATTACTTTCGTTAGCTTTAAGTTAATTAATTATTTAAATGATAAAAATAGATAATTAAGTTCCATTCTACAAATTAGATTTTATTTAGGTTTTAATTAATTTTATTAGGATATAAAAAAAAGAGTTTTGTTTTGGTCCCGAATTTGGGCCAAAGCAATATTTAGGCCCAAATTCCCCCAAACCAATTCTCCCAGCCCAAGCCCAATAAACTAAAAACTACTAAAGAAATTAAATAAATAAATAAAACAAAATAGAATAACAAAAGCGACTAATCTGCAATTATATCACCAATCACAAACTACGCTCGACAAGAACACATGATAATCAATAGTAAAACAAGCCAGGCAAGGGCACACATTATCCATAAAAAAGCATAAGCCCAACAAGGGCACAAGTTAAACATCAATGTACAAATAAAGTATACTCCCTAAAGCCACCCCCAACTAAAAACACTACAGTGTCCTCATTGCACAATATCAAAATAAAATAAGAGTAGTTTGAGGGTCTCCCTGAGGTCTGCATCAGACTAGCAGACTGTGTGAGAAAGTAATCACTGTCGTGCAGAGCTCTCGGCCTCATCATTATCGGTAGCATTAGTAACATCATTAGTAGCACTCGACAGGAAGGAATGCTCTTCAATATCATCTTTTTCCTCGACCGGTATCTTCATGTTCGGCTGCCTTTATTTGAAGACGGCCTTGATGCCTCTCCACATCTTGATCATAAAATTGCTCTTCTTATTTTTCTCTTTCTCCTTGTTGAAATATGCCTGAAGATCTACATGTGCCTTGGACATGTTGCCATAGCTTACTAACAGAAGCTGTCAACTTCTCTTGTGACTCTGCTTGCTTCTTCTGGTTCTCCAGGTTTGTCTTCATTTCCTCCCGGTAAAATACTCTGATGTGGGCTGGGAGTGTGAGTGCCCACTAGGGAGCTGTGACACTAAGTCATGGATAGAGACAAGATGTGAGTTAAGCATCCCAAATGGTCCCTCAAGCAGGGTTGTCTGTGAAGAAGACTCTGGTATGACAGAAGTGGTAAGTTTCCTCTTCTTACTCTTTACTGCACTACCCTCGCCCGTTACTCTCAACTGATGAAAGGGTTTGTCGGCTCGTAGCCAACGATCGGTGCTACGCACCTCAACATCTTCCTGCCTGCACAAATCTATAATCAGTGAAGGAAACATCAAGCCTAGGTTGTCGTCTAGAAAATACTCTCTCAGCTCCTGCAGGATATAGTGGCTGACATTTACATGAATGACGTCTAGTATGCATGCAATGATCAAGGATCTAGTATATGAGACATACGAAACATTTCCTCAGGTGATGCTCTGTTGCAGGGGATGTATAGACACATTTTGGCTTCAGCTGTGAAGTCGATAGACTTTAAACCCTTTCTCTTGTTCGCCCATTTTTCTCTCTTGTCTGCTAGATAGAGTTTGGAAACTAGCCAATCTCCGTTTGAGCAATTATCTTTTTCTCGCACCAGCTCAAGTGAATGGTCAGGCAGCCTTAGAATGTCATTGATTTGTTCCATTCCGAACCTCACTATATTGCCTCTGATGGTGAGTTGTGGGTCGTTGAAATTTCTACGTTTTAGGTTTGCATAAAACTCATGAACCCGCTCCTCATTGGCCTTACATGGAGTAGGAATGAAGCACGACCAGCCGGAGGTTTGTAGGAGTCCATAGAATTCTGGAAGCAGCTTGGTCAATTTATCCTCGACGATCCCCTTTTAAAGCACAATCTTTTTGTAAGAGGGTTGTCATAATAATGATGATGACAATTAGCACACGTGAAATGTTCATTGTCAAATTGTTCCACAACTTCTTCCTCAATTTCATGATTAAACGCCACGGTTTCATTCAAGTTCGGGTCCATTTTGAAGTTTAAAGTACCTAAAAATCAAAACCAAATTGGTCGGGAATTATAATCATGTTAAGAAATTCAAAACAACACAATTAGGCCAAATAATCAAGCCTAACTGACCAAGGAATTCAAAGTTGCAGAGCTAATGTTTTTTGCAAATTGCCGAGTTACCACGCCTGCGGAAAAACAATCGCAGGTGCGGCCTCGCTTCTGCGCCATTTCTTTCGCTTCTGCGAACTTGCCCAGATGACCAGAAATTGCACCTGTAGAATTTTCAACGCAGGTGCGAGGCCGCATCTACGGCACTTTTCTCGCTTCTGCGAGTGTTCATAAGAGAGTTCGCAAGCCTAGAAATTCTCGACTCTTTTCACTTCTAGGCAATGATTTTTAGCACATAATTTATGCTCAAGAATTCTAAATTAGTGCACTACATGAACTTACGACACTATTAAACTTGATTTTATGGTACTTAGCAACAAACATTCTTTTGGACAATTTGTCGAACACTTAGCGAGCACTGAGAATGTTATTCTTCTTTAAACAAATAGGGTACTCAGATTTCTCCAAAAATTATTTTTCAACAACAGCGGCACACACAAAGCTACACTCAACCAATGTTTCTCACTCCTAAACTAACATTGATAATAAAATAAAAAATAAAAAGAAAAACAAGATGGTGGGGAATGACTATGAAGAAGAAGAAGAATAAAATTGAAAAGAGAGTAGCTGGGAGAGAGGGGTGTTGATAATTACCTGATTGTCTTGTGTGAGAGCAGTAGAAATCGAGAGCAATGGAGAATTTGAGTAGCAGTTATGTGAGAGATGGAGAAGTTAAAGTTTGAGTTTGGGGGAAAAAGGTTAGAGTATTACCTGATGAAATGAGGGCTTGGTTCATTAAACCTGCCCGACTTACGCACCTACGGTGAAAGAAGCGCTTCCGCGAAGCCGCTTCTGAGATAATTTCAACGCACTTGTGCAAAACACGCATTTGCACCCAGTTACTTCGGTTCTGCGGAAGCGCGCCTACGTGCATATGACCGCATATGCGGTTGTACTAGAGTTCAACTGGAAAGATCTGGGTAGCCATTATTTTGGCTTGTTCCTACACCTCAAACCCCTTATTTCAACTCCAAAATATCTGAAACTTTGCAGATTAGTCAAAAATAACATAATAAACTATTCTAAAAAAGCAAAATTTCAATAATGACTAAAATATTTGAAAATTATGGGTCGCCTCCCACCAAGCGCCGCATTTAACGACGTGGCACGACGCGGATCAACTTTATCACTTTTCTCACCACTTGGACGATATGAATTGGGAACCTAACTTGGAATCAAGCTTGTGACCACGATCAACGGGGGTTGGTAAGTAGATGATCAAGACAAATGTTATTTGGTTCATTTTGCATTTCTTGGCTTTCATGTGCGGAATATCATTTTGCCTTCTTGTACTTTCAAATTACAAGATGTATTGCTTTCCTTATCCTATTTTCAATCCCTAATTGACTTGTGTAGTTCATTTCCCATACCACCACACAATTCCAATGTCGAGAAATGCGTGAAATGTGACAATAACCTCCCAACATGCAACTTTTTCTAGATTTTGACATTCTCCTTTTCCCCCGAACTAGAGTCAAATTCAACCATCTTCTCAGCAAAACCGGTTGACACTAATTCATTTTTTTCCTGGCATCGCCAACAAGCATGGAACTAGCTGGCGGATGTTCTATTCTTGATTCCTCAAAATAAAGCTCATTTTCTTCCTCGATGTCGGAATTTTCTTGATCTCTTTCCACACTCTCAAATTGGTGTGCATAGTGAGCCTCAACCAATATTTTCATTTGATCTTCCAAAGTGCGGATATTCTCATCATTTTGAGTCAAGACTTGTTTCAAGTCCGCGAGTGCCAAGTTGTTCTTCTTCTCATTTTCAAGAATGGCCTCCAACATGAGAATCATCCTATCATTTTGAGCATTTGAGAGTTCTTCTTGGTTTTGATCAAGTTCCAAGGAAATATTTTCGGCTTCCACATCTAAGGAAGGTTCTTGGCTATTATTCACTTTCGAGGTATTTTTTACCTCTAAAGCTTCAAGAATTTCTTCCATTTGTGAGTTCAACCTTTCAAGCGCCGATTCATTTTGGAGACTATTTTCCAAAAGCTCCTCCAAGGCATTATGCTCTTTGTTTCCTCCTTAAAGGAGGCATTCCATAATGAGCTTGAACTCTCCATTTTGATAATGCTCAATTTCTTTCACTCCCGTATCCCTATACTTTTCATCACACAAAGTAGAATCATCATAGCGGGGGATCGGAGAAAGAAAGGACAAATAAGCACAATGATCCCAATGACCATTTTGACGACCACACTTATCAAAAATACTCCACTCATAGGTTTGAGATTGTGCACACATTCCGCCCCCGGGAAAATTTAAATAATTTTGCCACGAGTGTGGTCCTCCACAATAAGGACAAGGGTCATCAAAGTATGAACAACTACCATCCGACCGATTTTCATTATGGGATGCCATTTTTCAAAATTAAGAAAATAAACATAGATAAACAAAATAATTACACAAACATTCACAAGTTTGGACCAAAGCACGTATGCTTACTTCTATATTTCCATAAACAAGATTCAAGTGTTGGAAAAAATACTACACACTTAGATATACAATACAAAGCAAGGAAATGAAGAAATGAACATAAATGGGTAATAAATTTTCAATCCAAAGCTTCAAATCTTCAAGACCCAAGTATGTGTGTAAGAACCCTAGCTTCCAAACTTGTGTTCTCTAGTCAAGGAGACTGAAAATTAAGCCAAAAATGTGTTTCCAATAAGCTAGGTTGTGTGTTTGTGGGTTTGGAATCGAGAAAATGTGAAATGCCAAGATTGTCCATAGCTGAAGCCTGTTGACCGCACCTGCGGAACAATACTCGCAGGTGCTGTTCTACAGATGCGGACAAAAAGCACGCAGAAGCGAGATTTGGTGAACACTGACTACTCCGCATAGGCGGACATCCACGCGTAGGAGTGCGAACGTAGATACGGACATCAAGCATAAAAACGCGACTGCAGATGTGGTAAATCAATCGCAGAAGCGATTTAAGCCTTCCATGTCTTCCTTCTCAAATGCAGACCATCTCCTCGCAGATGTGAGGTCCCAAAAGCACACAGTGTTTCGCGGATGCAGAATCACTGAAGGAATTCGCACTTGTTTTACTCTTTTTTTTGCTTAATTCCACTTCACTTGATTTCAACTCTCTTCATGGAATCATTTACTTGAAAATCTCGCAATACACACCATAAACAATCTCATATCATAATTAATGGATACAAAAACTAAAGCGAATAGACTAAAATAAATGGTAAAATCACCACTCATCATGATGCCAAGGAAGTTTTGTATAGGAGATGATGGGGTGTGCGGATGCAAGGTCAGATTTATGTGCCCAATGTGGATGGGTTACGTGAGCTGATTCTTGAGGAGGCTCACAGTTTGGAGTATTACATTCATCCGGATGCCACGAAGATGTATTCGAGAAGAATGAAGAAAGATATAGTGGAGTATGTGGCTTGGTGCTTGAGCAGTCAACAGGTGAAGTACGAGAATTATAGGCCGGGTGGTTTGCTTCAAAGAATTAAGATTCCTAAATGGAAATGGGAGAGTATCACCATGGACTTCATTGTTGGACTCCCCCGGACTTTGAATAAATTCGATGTTATTTGGGTGATTATGGACCGGTTGACTAAGTGCGCACATTTCATTCGGATTGTGACTACCTATTCTTTGGAGTGATTGGCTGAGATCTATTTCTGGGAGATTGTTCGTCTTCACGAAAAGCATGTGTTTATTATCTCTGATCAGGGCATGCAGTTCACGCCGTAGTTTTGGAGAGCAGTGCCGCGAGAGTTGGATACACGGGTTGAGTTGAGTACAACATTCCACCCCCAAATTGATGGATAGTCTGAACGCACCGTTCAAATGTTGGAGGATATGATACGCGCTTGTGTTATGAATTTCGGGGTTCTTGGGACCAGTTTCTACCACTTGCAGAGTTTTCCTACAACAACAGCTACCAATCGAGTATTCAGATGCCTCCTTATAAGGCATTGTATGGGAGGCGGTGTCGCTCTCCAATTGATTGGTTTGAGCCGGAAAGGCTTGGTTGTTGGGCCTCAGATATGGTTTAGGATGCCTTGGAAAAGGTCACGTTGATTCAGGATCAGCTTCACACGACACAATCTAGACAGAAGAGTTACATCGACCGAAAGGTTCATGATTTTGCATATATGGTGGGAGAGAAGTTATTTCTCAGAGTATCGCCCATGAAGGGTGTAATGAGGTTTGGTAAGTAGGGCAATTTGAGCCCTCGGTATATTGTCCCTTTTGAGGTTCTTGAGAGTATTGGAGGAGTGGCCTACAATCTTGAATTACCACCTAGTCCATCAAGAATTCACCCAATTTTCATGTTTCCATGCTACGGAAGTATTATGGTGATCCGTCTCATGTTCTGGACTTCAGCACGGTTCAGTTAGATGGAGAGTTGACTTAGGATGTGGAGTTGTTGCCCATTTTGGATCGGCATGTTTGAAAGTTGAGATAAAATAATATAGATTCAGTGAAAGTTCAGTGGATAGGTGAGCTAGTCGAGGAGGCTACTTCGGAAACCAGAGATGCGGAGAAGCTATCCACACCTATTTGAGACTCCAGGTATGATTCTAGACTCGTTCGAGGACAAATGTTTGTTTGAGAGGGAGATAATGTAACGACCCGATCGATCATTTTAAGTATTGTAGCCCCATTACCCCATTTATTAGTTATTCTATATTAATTTGTGATTTTGTGACTTTCCGGGGTGGTTGGTTTGGTTCCTAGGATGTTTCAAAATGAATTGGGACACTTAGTCCCAAGGTTGGAAGCCTAAGTTGAAAGAGTTGACCTGATATTGACTTATGAGTAAACGGCTCCGAAAGGGAGTTTTGATGGTCCTGATATCTTTGTATGGTAATTTTGGACTTAGGAGTATGTCCGAATATTGATTTGGAGGTCCTTATGTCATTTTTGCTTGAATTGGCGAAAGTTGGAAAGTTGAAGATTTGGAAGATTGAGACATTTGAGCGAGAGTTGACTTTGTCTATACTGGGCTCGAACTTTGGTTCCGGAAGTTGGAATAGGTCTGTTGTGTCATTTATGACTTGTGTGCATAACTTGAGGTCAATCGAAGTTGGTTTGATAGATTTCTGCATCGATGTTAGAAGTTGGAAATTCACTAGTTCTAATAAGCTTGAATTGGGGTGCGATTCATGTTTTTGAAGTTGTTTGATGTGATTTAAGGCTTCGACTAAGTTCGTATCATGTTTTAAGACATGTTGGTATGTTTGGATGGGGTCCCGGGGGCCTCGAGTGTTATTCGGATTGAAATCAGATTGAAAAATTGACTTATTGAATTTCTATTATATTAAGTTCTGGTGCAACCGCACCTGTGCGAAATTGACTGCAATTGCGGAGCTGCAGAAGTAACCAAGGGTCATAGAAGCGGCTCTGAGTGAAGTTAGGACATTGAATAGGTGAGAGGAAGATTCCACACCTGCGTGCTCGCAGATACAGGAGGTTAGTCGCAAAAGCGGGATATGCGACGGGCAGGAGTTTCCGCAGAAGTGGAGGCCTGGACGCAGGTGTGCCTCCACAGGTGTGAAGGCATGTCCGCAGATGCTGAAGGAGGAAGGCCTTAAGGAAACAACAAAAGCGTAATTTTGACCGCACCTCGGTTAAGTGAACCGCATGTGCGAGATGTCCAGACAGAATGGTATAAGCGAGGGTTTGGAGATTTCTCTCATTTTTGGACTTTAGAAGCTCGGCTAGGGGCGATTTTTAAGAGAGATTTCACCATAATTCAATAGGTAAGCAACTTTTGACCATTTTTGTCCATTAATATTGAATACCCATTGATTTTACCACCTAAATTGTGTGTTTTTTAGGTAACATTTTGGACTAGGTATTGGAGAGTAAGATTTGGGGATTTGAGGGTAGACTTGTAATTAGATTTGGATGGTTTTTGTATGGTTGGACTCGTTATTGAATGGGTGTTCGGATTTTATGAATTTTGCTGGGTTCCCAGGAATGGGCCTATGGTTGACTTTTTAAATTTGGTTAAAGAAGTAAGTTTTAACATATGGGATCGATTGCTATAGCTTGTATAGATGATATTACGTTTTTTGTGACTATATTGGAGTCGTTCGGAGGTCGATTCGCGAGGCATGGGTTTGTTGGAGCATTGAGTTGCGCACTTTGACATAAGTAACACTTCTAAATTTGGTACTGAGGGTATGAATCCCTGGAATACGTGTTATATGGTTGGTGTTCGGGTGACGCACATGCTAGGTGACGGGCATGTGGGCGTGCAACATAGTTATTATAACTCGGTTGATTCTGTGGTGCTGTGTAGTTATCTAATCTTGTCTTATCCAGGTACATGTTAGAGTGATTGAGCCGTGATTCATGTTATAAATCATGCTTAGGATATGTGCTTATTCTGTTGGGACCCATTGTGGTTATGTATATTGTTGAGTTATTTTCTTAAACTGCATTTATGTACTCAGTCATGTTTATTCATTTTCATATCATATCTCAGTCTCTGTTTTCATTTACTGTTACATCATGTTATCATTGTTTGGCTAAGTACTATGAGACTTCTGAGCCCATGAGGCTGGAGAGATTGATGAGCGAGTTGGGCCTGAGAGCTGGAATCTGAGTGTTATTGTGGATCAGGCTATGCACTGCAGCATGCGTTATTGGATTACTTATTATTGTGGATTGGGTTGCACGCCGCAGCAGGCCTATAGACTTTATATTAGCACTTGAGCAGGATCCGTCACTCTGGAGTCTGTCATACCAGCAGTGAGCATAGGCACAGTGATTTATATACACGTGATTTGGTGAGAGGCATTGATGCTAGGCACCCGTACAATGCTGAGTGATTGTGTGTAATGAGTGGAAATTTGAGATAGACAGATTGAGTACTCTGAGAGTGTGAGTACCTGGTATTATCACTGTGATACATTACATTTGACATGCGTATTTGACATGTAGGCATAAAGATATAACATTCCTTATGCTAGTTGTACTTAGCATATTTTATCCGTGTTGGGCTTGAATTGTTGAACTTCAAAGCATGCCTAAATTTCTGTACTATAGACGAGCTGAATATGGAAGTTCTCTAAGTTATTATGTTCATTCTCTTTGTTATATTGTGTTGTCATTATTTTGATTCTGACTGTATCCTTCTGCGTTCGTCACTGCTTTCAGCCCAAGGTTAGTCATGTTACTTAGTGAGTTCATCGGATCGGTTCTACTCATATTACACTCTACACTTCGTGTGCAGATCCAGGTACGTCTAGACGCGGTGATTGTTAGAGTGGTGCTAGCATATGTTCGGAGAGGTAGCTGCTATGACGCCCCGCAGACCTTACTATCCTTCCTTTCATTTTTATCCAGTATTGTTCTATTTTCTCATACATTTATACTAGAGTTTCATACTATGTTGACATTTAATAGCTCATGTACTTGGTGACACCAGAATTTTGGGATTGTTATAGTTGAATTACAGTTATTTTTATTGGTTATCTATGAGATTTTTCGTTGTTGAGCTTATTAAATCATATTTTTAATTCCAATTGCTTAGTTGTTATGTGATTG
Organism: Nicotiana undulata; assembly: GCA_005239495.1. NCBI lineage: Eukaryota > Viridiplantae > Streptophyta > Magnoliopsida > Solanales > Solanaceae > Nicotiana > Nicotiana undulata. The sequence continues at coordinate 107,169 of ML243317.1, forward strand.
TCGGCTTGCCTAGTAGATGTGTTGGGCTCCATCATGACATGTTGGAATTTTGGATCGTGACATATACTTTGTTAGACTATGTTAAATGGTATACCCAATATTCTTAGTATATTATATATTGGTATACCATGATTACACATTGGTATACCATAATTAGCATAGTATATCAAATTTTAGGATTTACAGATTTAACTAGAAAGAATAACAAAAAATGGTGAAAAAGAGTGACATATTTTTTATTCTGAAAAAGCCTTAATTTCTTTAATAATTATAAAAAATCATCTACAAAAATAATTTTTAAAAAAGTGACTCCATAACTATAATCGATTAATGATTGTGTAGAAAGTATTCCAGTACTTATTTATCTAAAAAGAACAAAATAAAAATAAAAATAAAAGTGGAATAAAGTGATACAAGTTTTGACAGAGAAATTTATTGAAAAATTAATAGAAAAAACTAAGATAAAAAAATTATAAGAAAAAGGTGACAGATGTTTTGAACGAACAGATTTTATTTCAAAAATAAATCTAAAATTTCTTAGAAAACTGGCAAAAAATTATCTACAAATATTAAATTAATAAAAAGAGTAACATGGTAATCATAATTGATTACTGGTTGTGTAGAAAGTATTCCAATACAAATTTTAAGACTCAGATTATTTATTTAATAAATAAATAAAAATATAGTGAAAGAAAGTGACAACAGTTTTTGGCGAAAGAATTTTACTAAAAAATAACGGAAAAAATTAAGATGAATATTAGTAATGAAAAATTAAAAAAAAAAAAGTGACAAAATATTTTGGACGGAAAGATTTTAGTAGAAAGAACCGAAAATTAACTGAATCGTGCCGATACCAAAGAGAAACCGATATGATTGGGATGGTTTTGAAAAGTCTATTTTCAATTATACATAATAGAACAATCGTGAACCATTGACAACCCTAGTTCACGTTCCATGTTCAGTCTTGGGCGTGCCTGAGGAGATAGGGTGTTAGTGCCACATCAGCTATGGGTTAGGATGTTTGGTCTGTTATATGATTTTAAGCAATTTTCGCCTTTTGCTTAGTTTTTGTGGTTGAATTAAGTTCAACCTCTATTTCTTTATCAAATTATTCCAGTTAAATTTTTATGTCGCCGTCGAAATCTTACTATATTGGTATGCTAGAAGCAAATAGAGTGGGGCAAAAATGTACCATGAAAATACCAAATAAGGTACAAATTAAAGTGCAGATAACACTATCTTTTTACGTGCAAATATTAGAATTTTGACCTGATTCTCTTGCCAATCATCCAAATATGATGAATGGAACTATGAAAATATAGATGATACATTAAGGAACGCAAAACTAGCAACACTTTTATTTAATAGCAAACTAGAAATACTTATATTGGTGAAACATAATAGTCAAGTAGCTGGAAATTCATCTTTATTCCTCCATCCAAGCTGAGAGTCCTGAACTCATGGAACAACATATCCTGCAACGAAACAAAAAACCTAATCTGATTAGGGCCCTGATTTTGCAGAAAAAGAAGAGAACAGAGCCTAAATGGGTAGCCATTTGAAGTGGGCTTTTGAACAAATGGGCCTAATGTTTTGGTTTTATAGCCTATACACCTTTCCCCACTCTACACATTCAAAAAGCCCAAAGATTCATTTAGGATTCATTTCGACAAAGTGTCACCATAAATGCGAAGTACAAACGTAAAAGAACAAAAGTGAAAATAGTATGGGCTAGTCAGATTTCTAGTAATGAAAAAAACAATCAGTATTTTAAAATTATTAAAAAAAATAAAATAGCTATTATTTTGCTGAAACACGGAAAGTTACAGCATAATATGCTTGATTATGGAGCACCTGGTATAAATTTCCAGCATATTAATTTGGAACTCCAAGACGGAAAGTTCCAGCATAATATGCTTAATTGTGAAGCTCCTATAAACTTCCAATATATTATGTTAGAACTCCAGCACATTATGAAATTCCGGTACAATATATTGGAATCTCATATGTAAAATTTTCGAACTCTAGCATATGCTGAAATTCTTTCGGACTTTTAAGAGTGTATTTGTTCAGATCTTATATTTAAATAAAAAAATGACTAAATTTTGATTACTTTGATGCTATGACCTTTTTTCATTATTTTCAAGAGCAAAATAGACAGCATGCCCATGGAATTGACTATGTTTAAGCTTATCTTTTCTTGAATTACATAAAATAAAAATTTCAGGAAAAGTCACGTGCAATTTTTCTGAGATTACTACTTGTAAGCATCCATGCATATTCAAAAACGATTATACAATATCATTTTCCGTATTCTAAAAGTGTCTAATATTACGTAAAGCTCCATGTTTTTAGTTTATCATAGCAACCCTATTATTAAATGATACAAATGCGGACAAAATTGCTTTAATTATATTCATACGTGTAGTAAAATTATACTTTTACATTCCATTGGTCATGATTTTTTTCGTATTATTCTTCTTCAACTTCTCCATGAGGTTTAAAATGGAGTTGGAAATAGCTTTTCATTTGTTTACTTTCTATATTCACCTTTATTAATTATGGAAAAGCAATGGTTAGATTAAACTTACGTCCACATCTCTTCCCAACAGGTCTATTCTTGATGTTGCACCTCTTGGGAATAGTGACAGCAATAGCTGGATTAACTCCTGCATTTTTAGCTGCGGGTGACAGTAATGCTGCGCATAGGCATTTTGGAGAAGTCTTTAGCAAAGCCCCAATTTTAGCACAGCAAGCTGGAGGGACTTTTGTCCTTCCATTTTTGGCTGCTCCAAGACATGGAATTAGGCTAGCAGCTGCTGCATTCCCACACCCTCCTCCTTTTCCTGCTGCATTTGCTTGAGGAAGAAATGAATTATTATTTATAGCTACCAAGTAAACAAGTATGGCCACAAAGCAAATGTTATAAACTTTGGAAGCCATATATAATTTTGGTTAAAATAGAGATCTCTTTTCTTTCTATGTGTGTAAAGATATGCTTGGTTTTATGGAGTTGATTAGCGGCTTGGGTTTATATAAGATTTTGGTTGTGGATGAATCATGTGAACTTGAAATGTGAAAAGGTGAAAGCTTTTTGCTTAGTGGGGTGGTTGAAGCTACGTGGAGGGTTGGAATGGTTAAGTTTGTGGATTAAATCATTCAGTGTTGTAATGATTTTCTTCATAAAAATTTGACACATTTCATTGTACAACAACATCCAGCGTATTCTATTCATTTTCTCTTTTATTTAAACTAAAGGTGTAACGATCCGACCGGTCATTTTGAGCTCTAGCATGTCGTTCAACAATTTGAGGCCATAAGTAGCTTCACTTCAGGTATATCATGACTTGCACACGTGGTCGGGACTGAATTTCAGAAAGTTCAGAGTCGATTTGGAAAGAGAATTCTCATTTCGAAAGCTTTAAGTTTGAAGAATTAGTTAGGTGGTGATTTTTGAGTAAACGACCTTGGAATTGGAATCTGGAGGTTCCAACTGGA